>JARHVA010001169.1:3787500-3789126 GCA_037957365.1 Torreya grandis | reverse complement strand
CTTCACTAACTCTAGGTACCAATGATGTATATAAAAATATAAATAATACTAATCAAGCATGCACACACACACATGCACACACATGTAAATATATTATGTGTTTAAGTAGTAAAAAATGATTCGATGAAGTTAAAATTAATGAAGGAAATATTTAATCCTTTTCTTTAAGATCTACCGTTAATATTTATATTTTTTATACTTCTCTTTAATATTTTTATTCATCTCTTTCTCTTCTTTCTCTTCTTCTCTTCTCTTATTTTATACATATATATATATATATATATATATATATATATATATATATATATATATATATATATATATATATATATATATATATATATATATATATATATATATATATATATATATATATATATTTCTCTTCTTTCTCTTCTTCTCTTCTCTTATTTTATACATATACATATATATATATATATATATATATATATATTATATATATATATATACATATATATATATATATATATATATATATATACACACATATATATATATATACATATATATATATATATATATATATATATATACATATATATATATACATATATATATATATATACATAATATATATATATATATATACATATATATATATATATATATATATATATACATATATATATATATATATATATATACATATATATATATATACATATATATATACATACATATATATATACATATATATATATATATATATATATATATATATATATATATATATATATATATATATATATATATATATATAATAAGAGAAGAAGAGAAAGAAGAGAAAGAGATGAATAAAAATATATGTAGAATGATTTAATGTAGGTCGTTGAAAATTATCAATAATTAAAAAAATAAGAATATAAGGAAAATTTAAATTTTTACTTTTTGAAGTTAGCTTAGCCATTATATCATTTTTTTTGACATCTATCTTTAAAAATCATTTATTTTCAATAGTAATATAATATTTTTTCATGATACTCAATATAATATATTTATAAATTAAGGACAATATAAAAGTTACAAAATTATAATAAAGTTTTTTAATATAATGTTGAAGTCATGCTCTTCCATGAATAGGAATTTGGCCAAATAGTCTAGCATGGTGGTGCTTGAGTAGGAGAGATACCTATGGTCAATGACAAACCAGTAGTGGAATTAGAGTCAAAACATAATGGCATGTGTTAGGTGTTGACCTTTCAGCTAGACAAGATTTTTTTGAAATATTTTGATCCTTTGGTGGGGTTGGAAGATTCGAGGGTGTGGAAGAAGAGAGTGTGGGAGGTGAGGCATATTACCACCCATGTTAACGAGGATTTTAATGCATTTAGGTCTTTTATTGTTAATTTGATAGCCCAAAAATATCAATTTAGGGTTTTGAGAGCGACTAAGGATTTTTTAATTGTGAAATTTGAAAAGGATGATCTAGAGGTGATGCTGGAAGGTGAGGAATAGTATGTATAAATGGGTTTATCTTTATGTTATAGGTTTTTTATTATGGCTTTTGATAACGTTTCTAATCAAAATAAAATTTTATAGGTAAAATCTTGGAGTTGTAATCATCATCTCCTCTTTTTTAAGCCCTACTTTCTAGAATTTAATCCT
>JARHVA010001169.1:3777500-3782500 GCA_037957365.1 Torreya grandis | reverse complement strand
AAATAGTTTTTATATTTCAAGTATATTTTGAATAGCAATTTTGAGTAAGTTTAATGGTACATATATTTCTATAGATAATTGAATATCTATTGAAGTATGGTATATGTCTTATTTATAAAGACAAGATAAATTAATAAAAATAAATTAAATACTAGATTTCATTTTTCAAACTTTTATATTATCAATTATAAAATTTATTATAGAATCTATAAATATTTTATAATATAGTGCAATAATTTTACTATTAATAATTATTATAATATGTGAAACTTGAAGACAAGGACATTCAAGTGACACATTTTTATAATTTTGTACATTTATTAATCAATAGTTAAAGTTATTAAAGCATACATAAAAAATACATTATTTTTTGGTGGTCTGACACCACCCATCAATCTGTTTGGACTTTGTTTAACTTTGATAATTGCATCATTAGGATTTATAACTTATATGCCTCTAATGATGTTATGGAGTGAGCCTCACTTTGGAGATGGTTGGAAGACTCACTTACATATATCAATTACATCCTCTATGGGGACGTAAACATGGTTGAATCTCTTGAGGATAAGAAAGGCTATCTTCCTATGTGATGGTGTGTTGATGAGTGGGAAACATGGTTATATATTGTAACAAACTCAGTTTGTTTGATCCAAACCACCATCAAAGGAAATACTTAGATTCTTCCTAGTTTACTTCATCAAAATTTTGACAAGCAGAGGAATAGATCCTCCATTAGCTAGACTGAGCTATGTTAGCTAAACAAGTTCTATTATTTTTTACTCCCACTCATGGTATGCTAGTTTTAGTGCTTCTTAAAACAATTATGTCATATCACCACCATTTTTTATTTGATGTGGAGTGGTGTACCGATTAGGTAAGGATGGATATGACATAATCTACCTCAACACTACCCACCTTAAGCATGAAAACATTATGTGGCACGCCATTAAAGTTTAGAATCCTATTCCCTAAATTGAGGGGGACTTTGGATAGATTTAGTGGTAGATAGATGCTAATGCTTGCACTACCAACTTTCTTCATTTTTATGGTAAACAAAGTTTTCCTTTCCAGTGGTATTCATAATGTAATAAATCATGAGTATATATGGGCTATACATGAGCTTGAATCCTATCCTTTTAATGTTAGTTTACAAATCCAAGTCATTCAATGGAATCATAAGCTAAAAATGGTGGATATATCTAATGCTAGATAGAATCAACTTCAAGATCAAATGTGTTGACTAAAAATTAGGGATAAGATCACCAAGAATTTTTTTCTCTTTTATATTCTAGAAGGGATCTTGATATAATTAATGACATCGAAGAAGAAATTGATTAGCTTACCAAACTCCTTGACAATATGTAAGACTTCGTTAATCATTATCATTTAGTTTTCTCATCTTAGTCTAATTCCCTAGAGTGTGAAGCTACTCTCACTCAATGTCTCCAATATGTTGTTTTTAAATTTTCTAATGTTCAATGGGTTACTTATGATATACCTCTAACACTTAGTGACATTTATGAGGTGGTTTTATAGATACCTCTCAATAGATACCTAGGCATTGATGTTTTACCATGTGAGTTTTGTCAAACTATAGGAGATATTGTTGCTCCTCCTAATGAATTATTTGGGACATATTATAAACTAAGTCAAATTTATATTCATCCCTAAATGTGGGGATGCTAAGATTATTACCAATTTACATCTCATTACTCTTATCAATGTTTCTTGCAATATTACTGTGAAGGCATTAGCTTTTAGACATAAGCATCTTCTTACCTTAATTTATGAACTAAGTGAATAGGTTGTATCTAGCATCGATACATTCTAGATAACATCATTATTGTTTGGGAAGGCATAGAATAGACATGTATTTCTAATTAAAAATCTCTATTTTTTACGATTGATTTTGAGGAGGCCTATGACCATGAATCGAATGTCGCTTCCTTACGCAAATTTTTCAAGCCCTTAGTTTTGGTCCCAAGTTTGTACAAATGGTTAACATGTTTTTTCAATATGTTAGGGAATGTGTCACCTTCAATGGAACTCATTCGCATATCAATTTGAAATTTATATATCCATAAATAGGGGTTAGCATTAGACACTTCAATCTATGTGTTATTAATAGAAGGTTTTAGCTATTTGATACCTAATTATGCATCAAATTTTTTTATTAAGGGTATCTCTCTCCCTGACTATGATCACCAACTATTAAATGAGCACTTAGATGATTACTCTTTCATCTATCTTTAAAAAGGGAGGATATGGTTAAGAATGTTATGGACTATCTTAATATGTTTTAGTTTGAATTTGACTCATCCATTCGATGGATAAAAATATAGTGTTATCACTAGACTCTTACTCCTAAATCTACTTGGTTGGAGGGATATCGATACTAGTATATTATTCTATGGGATTAATTTAATTTACTTGGAATCCCCTTTACTTTCTAGGTATCTCATTTTGGGCTATGGTCTTATATGGTTCAGAGGGTTCATAAATAAATCTACTTTTGGATCATAAAACTCTTATCTTTGATGGGAGAGTTTCAGATTTATTCTAAGGTCTTGGTAGATACACATGTTTACTATTATTCATGTTAGGACCATGATAATTATAACTATAATTGGTTATAAAATATCTTACAAGAATTTATATGGTCTATTTTTGATGGTGACAAGGTATTTCACAAAGTTTCTTGAGAAATTTATTGTAGGCCTAAGGAGGTAGGTGGTTTCAATTTTCTAGACATTAAGCTTCAAGGTCTACGTCTCAACATTAAATGGGTTATTAGTGGGAAAGAAAGTAATGAAGATTGAATTATTATGATTCATCATTCTATCTCTTAGGGTGTTCCTTTTGGAAAACATGTTTATCATGAATTTGGCCTTCATACTCTTATTATTACCCTAGTTTGAGTTAAAATTTAGGAATATTTTTCATTCAAATCATATAGAAAGCTTTTGAAAAGGTCAAACCCCATATAATTTAGATAGGGAAGGACATTAAGAATAAGTTTTCCCTAAATTTTCATTCCCTTTGATAGTCTCCCTACCTAAAATTTCCTAATGATCCCTTTGATTTGGTCCCTTAGACTAAAGGGATATGACTATTTATGAAAGTTTTAAAAATCATAGGGAACCTCTTTTATTCTAGGACCAAGCTTGGCTCTCTTGGCTCCAAATTAAAACCATATTTAATATTAATACTATAGATGTTGAATTTATTGGTAAAATTTGAAGATCCATACCTGATGAGTTTATTCATAATATTGGACTCAATTTTCTCACTCCTTAGTGGAAAGATTGGCACTGGCCCATGACAACCCACTTTACTGACTATTCTCCTTAGCTAAGATACAATATTTTATCCCCCTAGTATATTCAAGATGATAAACTCAATCATCATTGGAACCTATGATCCAACCATGGGATTTTGTGTAGAGTATTCTATATTTTATTGGTTACTCCTATTGAGCCTAAAAAGGAACATTTTATTTGGTCGATCCTCCATAAAGGATTATTTGTGGGTGAGAAGATTAAGTACATAGGGTTCTAAAATCAAATTTACCTATCCTATCATCAACCTTATTCTATTAAGAACCTTTTTTGGTTTTGTCTTCATGCTTAGTCAATGTGGTAATGGATTTATACCATCTTTAAGTTGATTAAACCTGAGTTCTTTATGTTGATGATGGATCTCTTAGGGGACTCTATTGTGATTCATATAAGATACAATAGATTTTATATGATTTTTCATATTGATATTTTAGTACAAATTTGTAAATTTGGTAATTATGCTTGCTTTAATCATGAAGAAATAAAATGTGATTTCTTTGTATATAAAACATTTTTATCAATTCTAATGTTACTTTCTAGATTCAAAGCTATAATACCAACATTCATTTAGAAATTAATCACCTTCAGTGCTTGATTTTTTACTTGGGAAATTCACCATGTGCATTTAATTAAGAACCTTGAGATACACCACATTTTATATCACCTCCTCATGCAGAGGGATGTGGTGTTCATTGGTAACATTATAAAAATAGACAAAAGAGCCTTTCTCCCCACCGGTAATGACCTCATTGGCATTCCACATGACATGGTAGACTGAGTGGATATTATATGAGAATCAATGATTGTAGAGGATATTTACATACCTCCCACCCCTTCCCCACTATCCTATCCCTATTCAGACCCTAGAGCTGATGACAGGGGATGCCTCCAATCTTGATAAGTTTCCACAGCTAGATTTGGCAATTTATCCTGATACAGGCATGGATGATAAAAACAATGCACATAAAAATTATAGATCAGAACCTTTAGATGTGGATGAATACCTCCTAATCAAGGTGGTTGGTGTGATAATTCATATGATCTACCTCCTCCAACACCTCCTCTAGCCTTTATGTTTTATCTTGTAACTTAACGGTTCCCTTTATTTGTATGTGATCTTATGAATGTTTTATTAGTTGTATTGAATCTTTGATTTGATGGTTTGTTGAGTGGTCATTATTGATCATATATTAGACCTTTGCTTCCTAAGGATATTTCTTCCTTAGTTTTACTTTGCTTATGAGATGTGACTTTTCCACCCTTTTTTTTATATGATTAACATTGTACTTTATTTTTATTTATCTTAACATAGATAAATTATTCAATCAAGAAAATTATAATCCATGTTTTTAATTACTAGAAAAAACTTGAGAAATAATGAATGATTAAATTTTAAAAAATGGAATAAACAAAATTACTTATAAAGATAGATCTTTGGAATAAATTATAATTTATGATCTGTCATCTTAAAAAATTATAAGCTTCCTATAAAGATTAATCCAAACTAATACATTATTGTTTAATGGGTAACTTATTAGATAATTACAAATAATTTTTAAAAAATAGTTATACAAAAAATAATTGTAATAAGAAATTAAAATTCAAACAAAAATGGATAAATATAGTATCATAAATGGTCTTTAATTTTACCTATAATACAGT
>JARHVA010001169.1:3765000-3772500 GCA_037957365.1 Torreya grandis | reverse complement strand
GGATTCAAAAAATTATAAGTTGATCATTCATACAAATGATAACATCAACATCGCTATACATTGTCTGCACTGCCCTGCTGATATTAATATAAATAAAAAGCCTATCGAATGATAACACTTTCACACATGTTTTGTATAGTTCAATCCAGATTCCATAAAGAGAGCGCGCTCTGCTACAGATATATAAAAATACTAATTTTGAGTCAGTCAATTCAACACATTACTAAAATGAGAGTAAATCTATACCAAACCATATAGTTACTCATCTAAATAATCTATTTCGGCGATATTAAATAATCTAAGTTAGGGATATTAGTTTATTTGTTTCCATATTAATTTCATACACGTTAAATATTATGAAGCACTAACTTATTCATATTTGATTATTTCTTACGTAATAATCTTTTATATTATTTTAGTACTACATTATTTTTAATTATAGTATTATGTGAGCATTAATTTATTTAAGTAAGAATAGAGAATTAAAATAAGAGGTGTTGTGAATTAATATTATGGAAAAATTAAATTTTTATTATGTTATTTCAATAGTGTTTAGATTTTACTTTTTTTTAATTAATTAATTTAATATCGCTATTTTATATAATGATATTAAACTGAAAACAAAAATTTAAGAGATATTTATTTGAAGAGAATGATTTTAATTTCCTCTTTTTTTATCATATCAATTTTTTTCTAACAACAATAAATTATCTTTAATAAAAATTTTATACATTCTTTGTAAATAAAAATGTTCTTTAAATTGTATTGTTACATGAATTATATAATTAAGAAACAAAATTATTCTAAATTATATGAATATTTTCTTAGAAAAAATCTTATAGAAATAAAGATGTATTTTCTTTTATTAATATTATTGATTTGTTAAAGAGTAAAATTAAATTGTACTAAAATAATAATTTAAATATTTCTTGTAGTATTATTTGAGGTGATATATTTAATTGTGAGTGTTTTGAAAATGATATGTGGGTATATTTTCATGTATGCTAATTATATTTTATTGTTTCATTTTTAATGTCAAATATTTGTTATCTTAAAATTTAAATTACTATCATTTTATTTGTCTTTTTAAAAATTAAAAAGATAATATCATCTCTTGAATAAATATCATCTATCATATATAGTGATAAATAAATAAATTATTTTATTTTAAAATAAATAAACTTAAATAATAACAAATATAATTCACATATCATATATTTTAAATTTGTAAATAAATAAATTAGAATACATATTTTACAGAAATATATGTATTATATATATATATATATATAAATATTTTGTATTTTTTTTGGTCTAATCATATAATGATCTATATACATAATGAGGTAAGTATAAAAAATTAAATAATAAATATATAAATAAATAATAATTAAATTATTTTATTCTTTGAAGTAAATAAAGTTATAAAAATAGTAAATATACTTTTATATTTTCTAAAAACTTGTTTCGAATTAATTATTAATTACACTCTTTGACATTTTCTTATCTTAATTTTTTAATTATTAAGTCAGCTTTTAATTAATTAATTACCAATCCAATCAGGCCATTAGACCCTTTCACCTTCCGCTTCCCCCTCTTACAATAAATAAATTCACTTATTTTAAGGAAAGTAAATAAAATTATCACAATAAAAAAAATCTATTATATATTTTGAACTACACAGATGAAATACAAACTTTTACATTTGATAGTTTAAAGATTACTTTTTTTTAATTGTTTTTTTTGTATAACTTTCCTCATTATTTTTAGTGTAAAATTGATTTCCATTTGAATTGTTAAAATAAAATTGTATAAATAATTAACTTGTAGATTATATATATACACTGCATCATTACATCTATAAGTATTTTAACAATGACAATGGAAGAGAGATAAGATAGATAATATTTTTACCTTTACATTATTATAATATATTTATAAAGTATTAAATATCGATATACTTATAAATGTTTCAATAAAAAATTACCTAATAATGTATCAATGAAATAATTACCTATATTATTTTTAAAAAGTTTTGAAATAATATAATATAAAATTTACATTAATAAATAATAATAATAATAATAATAATAATAATAATAATAATAATAATAATGATGCTACATTTTGTTTATAACCTTCAGAAATTTTATAATAAATATATTAATTATACACTATTATTATTTAGTTGGAAGATGAAATTTAATAGAACATAATCATCATCAAGATTTAAATGAATTATGAAAACAAAATTTACATTCAAGAAAATGTTGATGTCATGTTAAATATTATTTACATCATGACATTCAAATCCATGAAAATATTGATACCATGTTAGTATTATAATTTATGTAAGTTTTCAAACTTTTAATAATAATGAGATCCAATATTAGATAATATTATATTGAAAAATTACTTATATACTTTCTATTTTAAATAAAAATTTATATGTAAATTTGATAGTAAAACTATTTTCATATATGATTGAATCTCTATGAATACAAGGTATTCAAGTGAGACTTCTTCTCTAATTCTATATTTATTATAATGAATAATTAAGGATATTAAAGTATACATAATTTTGTAAATAATAGTAAATTATAATAAAATTAAATTAAAAAAAGTAATTATAAATAAAAGTTTTTGAAATAAATTATAACTTATGATCTAAAAAAATATAAGTTTCATATAAAAATTAATCCAAAAATATGTATTAAGAATTAATAAATAAATTACTAATTAATTAAAAATAAATGTTAAATAAAATTACTAAAAAAAATAAATTTTAGTAAAAAAATCAAAAAATAAATAAATAATTATAATATTATAATTTTTATTTTATTTTATGTATAATATATTTCATTTTAATTTAATTTCTATAAAAAAATTAATAATAAAGATTTCCAACAAATCAATAATTTATTTAACAAATATAATATACAATATTTATTAATAGTTATTCATTTTAGAAAATAATAATTTATTTAAAAATTATTTTTTAAATAATATATAAATCATAATCTTTAACTTAGTTTTCTTCGTGAATGAAAACATTAGTTTTCTTGTATAGATTATTATATGAGGTATCATGGTTGAAAACCATTAAGTAAAAGTATATTATTTTTTCAATACCATTTATAGCATTAAAAACAATGCCATTTATACCACAGGAACGAAATATCACATAAAACAACATTTTTCGTCAAAGTTAATTTTTTTTTAATGCTTACAATCTTCTTAACTATAAAATTGTAGAAGACTAACATATTTGAAATTTTAGGACATGTATCATCCAAATAGTATATCGATCCACCCCGGAAGAAATAATAGTTGGAATTCAACTAATATCACATTAAACAGAATAAATGTATACCTTTGCCTTTGAGCTAATTTAATGTAATTTTGAGTCCAACAAAGAATCCTCCACGGTCACATCATTTTCATGTAATTAATTTGTTGCGCGTATTTTCATTTGCCGTTATTATGAAAATAGTTTTTGCATCATCCGTAAGGGTCATTCATTCACATTGCGTTGCAAAGCTTAGACATCCATGCTTAAAAACAAAAGTCGATGTCTGTTTTTCTTGGTTTTGCTAAATGAATGGTTAGGGTTATTCACTTTTTTGTTTATTGTTTTTTCTTCCCCTATCAATAGTTAAAGTATATTCTATTTATCATTTGGTATATAAAACTATTGAGAATGATATTTAGTTTACATTTACAATTTGCATTGTACATGTTGTTGTTTTATAGAATTATGGATTTATATTATCTTTTAATTTTAGAATGAAAATGAGGTATTTACTTAATATATGTAATTGTGATAAATACAAATATTGTAAATAAATATATTTAAAAAATAATGATAAATATCAGTTTAATTTTATTATTTTTTTGATTATTTTTTTGATTTTTTTAAATTAAATATCTTCAATTTAGTTGCATTTATTATATTAGACTGAAAACTAATTTTGTGAGAAAAAATATTAGACTCTAAATTTCATGATTTACTTAAAATATCATAATTTTAAAGAAAAAAATTAATTTTAACAATCAAATAAATATAAAATTTTAGGTCATTTAGGAATTGTTATTCAATCATAGTGATTGTCATATACCATCACCACCTCTCCCTTCCCCACTTACCATTGTCGAATGCCTATTGGGTAATAGTGAATAATCATTTAAATTGTTATTACTATTTATTATCATGAGTATTATTACAATTGCCATAACATAAACATATTTCACGAGGTATGTAGTTTATGTGCACATAAATTGGTAAAATTTTGCATGTTTCCAATAAAAAGTATTTGAGTCAATCTAAGAGAAATAGAGATCCAACAATAGACATCCACTACGAGCAAAGATCCCAATAATAAATTTAGTAGCAATAAACATATCACAATGAGTTGGGTTTATTTAATAGAATATCAGTTATGGAAAATGAACACCTCTATGTTTTAAATGTATGAATTCAGAAGAAAACAAATAACTTCATGTGAATAAGACAAATGAAAATGAGGATAAAATAAATGTGGATGTTTTGTGAACTAAAAAGAAAAACACATAGATAAATATGTTGAAACAACCCTAGCCAATGGGGGATGGTACCTATAATTTCTATTTTATATTATAACTTTATATGGGGGTATTTTACACCCATTTTTATTATTTTCATATATTATAGATTGAGTTTATTGTAACATTTTCATTTATGGATCTACATTACATATTTAGATTTAATATTTCACATATAGTGTGACACACAATAAATCATCACCCATGGTGTAACTATTGCCATATATCTTTATACTAATCAATTATCATGTACAATAGAGGCATGTTTTCTTCCCTATATACATAATGATTTAAATATTGGATCTAATATGTTAACCATATGAGAAAAATACTTCCACTAGATTCTCATCTATGTAATAAATACTTATATGATGCATAAAAATAGGTCAATTTTTAGAGGTCATAACTTTTGACTCGTAGCTTCATTTGAGCTCTTCCACACACCAAAATGACCGTATCAGAAATGTTGTCACTACCCTAAGAAGTTATAACAGCTTATCCATATTTTTTAAAGCCATACGTGATTATTTGAGGGTCCAAAATTGTGATTTAATGATTTTTTCTATTTTTTTATTTTTAGAAATTGTATATTTTTAGAACCAGACATCAACTTCAGTTGAATTTCATCACGTAGTCTATTTATAGTATTTAGCATATTTCAAGAGTTTTTTGGGTTATTTTGAGAGTTTTAAAATTATGTGTTTTTTTCAGATTTTAGTTTTTTTTTTAAATTTTACATGTAAACTCTATTTTTTGAGTTGGAGCTTATTTAAGCATGGTTTGGGTTTGTAATTTCTTTAATCAATCAACACAAATTAATTCTAAGTATTGTTTCAAGATCTTGGCCTATTGGTAATATTTGTTTTCTTGTTAGTTTTCAAGTTCATTATCTGGTATTAGAGCAAGTTAAAATTTTGGGGAAGAGAAGAATGGTGACAAGATGAGGAGGTATGGCATAGATGAACTATACTATACAATAACTGTAGAGGAAAGTTCAATAATTAATAGATGTTATCAACAATCAATAGAGATAGAAGGTGGTGATGAGGAAGACACAAATCATGTTGAAGAAGTTCAATAAGAAGAAAAACAAGAAAAACCACCATCGATGAAAGAGAGGATGGTTCAGGATTTAGAAAGAAGAAATGAAGGAATCATGGTTGATGTTTGAGATTATAGAGGTAGTTTTCAACCAGAGCAGTTGATAGATTGGATGAACAATATGGAGAAATTATTTGAGTGGAAGACCATGAGAGAAGACAAGAAGGTAAAGTTTGAATGCACAAAACTAAAATATCATGCAATGATTTTGTGAGATCACCTATAAAAAGAGAGACAAAAGAAAGGTAAAGAGAAGATTAATACGTGGAAAAAGATGAAGAAGAATTTGAGTGATAAATTTTACTCATGTAAATTATGCCCTATATAAAATATTTCAAAATTTAAGGCAAAAATATCACACTATACAGATGAATTTTATAAACTTTCCATACAAGTGGAGCATGATGAAAGAGAAGAGAAGATGGATGCAAGGTATGTAAATGGTTTAAAATTTTCTATTCAAGATGAATTAGGCATGCATAGAATACTTAACATGGAGGAGGCTTGTCAATTAGCTTTGAAGGCAAAAGAAAAACAAAATAGATAAAATTTTAGAAGGACATCTATTGGTCCAAAAAGAGGTGGATCCTTGCCAATAAGGGGATGAGGTGGGTTTAATACCACCAGAGGTGGTTTTAATGCCAATAAAGGTGAATCATCACATGGTGGAACAAGACAAGATGATAATAGGCAAGGGTTTCAATATGAACAAAGAGGAAGAGGATTTTAAAGAGGATAAGGTTATGAAGGTGCTAGATGATGGTTTCTAAATAAACATAGATCTTATGTCTATTATAGATGCGGAGAAGAAGGTCATAGATCATTTGAGTGTCCAAACTATCAATATCAAGAATAGAGGCAAGAAGATCACCCAAGGGTAAATCTAGTTGAGACTGAAATAGAAGAGCAAAACACTAAAGTTGTACCAACAGATGTTGGAGAGAATCTCATGATGAAAAGAACCATGATCACTCCAAGAAAGGAATCAGTGTAGAATAAAGAAGGTGGTGATGCATGTATATGATCAAATATTTTTCAAACAAGATGTACTTCAGGTGGAAAGGCATGCAAAGTAATTATAGATAGTGGTAGTTGTGAAAATATGGTTTCTAATGAAATGGTTGAGAAACTAAATTTTCAATGTGAAAAGCATCCTAACCCTTATTAGATTTCATGGTTTAAGAAAGTGAATGAGGTTACAGTAGATAAAAGGTGTTTAATCAAGTTTTCTATAGAGAAATCTTATAATGATGAAATATGGTGTGATGTTATTCTAGTGGATGCATGTGATATTGGAGAGATCATGGCAATTCGATATGAAAGTTGTTCATGATGGAGAAAGGAATACATACACTTTTTGGGAAGGTGGTACAAAGGTAGTTGTGTTACCTCTTTAAGAGGAAGAGAAGATAGAAAGCATGCTATGAACTAAATAATTTATCCAATATATGAAGGTAGTAGGTTACTGTTATGCACTAGTAGCAAAGAATGAAGAAATAAAAATGGTACCAATACCAATAAAAGTAGCAAGAGTGTTGAAATAATATGTAGATTTTATGCTTGATGAGTTACTAGATGGTTTATCATCGAGGAGAGATATTCATCATCACTTTGATTTGATTCCAAGATTAGTTCTACCTAATCAAGTATTTCATTGGATGAGTCCAATAAAACATGTAGAATTAAATAAATAAGTTACTAAATTTCTAAGGAATAAAGTGATAATGGAGAGTATGAGTCCATGTACAACACTAGCATTGCTAACTCCAAAGAAATATGGAGGATGGAGAATGTGTGTAGATAGTAGATCAATTAATA
>JARHVA010001169.1:3685000-3752500 GCA_037957365.1 Torreya grandis | reverse complement strand
TAGGGGATAAAACAAGCCTTTATCCAATCACCATCATAAATATTTTTCTTTCATCTTAATTACTATTTTAGGCATGTACCCTCTACCATCATTCATCCACCTAGACCAATATTATTCTTATTTATTTCCATTCATTATCCAACCCATTTTTTAACCTTTCACATTCCATTCTTCCCTATTTTAATTTTATATTCTCTCATGTATGCCATCTCTTCACTTTACATCATCATCTTTTTTGTGGGTTCTTCCTTTATAATATTGTCAAAATACTCTTCTTGTTCCTCCTCTTTTTCATAACTTTTGAAATTAACTATATCAATATCTTTACCTTGGAATGAATCTTTGAATGTTTCATTTATATCCATATCCACACCTGAAACACCATACTCTCCATCACATGAATGTTTTTATAAAAAAACTTATCTTCTTAAAATCATCCTTATCTTCTTTCGTGTTCAAACTATTTACATAAGCAAGCTAGGATGATGACACTCTCCTTCCTTTTCCACAAGTAGAAAATTTTAAAATAAATGTCAACCTTCCTTTTTCATTTGAGAGAAATTAATATCTTCACTCATAAATTCTCTTCTCTAATACCTATATCAGATTCTCCCATATATGCAACAAGACTTCCATCTATCATTCTTCTTGGTAAACACAATCCCACTATATCCATCTTCTTGATTTCATCATTCATATTTCCTTGTGAAAATTATATTTTGACTAAAAAAAAAAAACCATGTTCTTAAGTTTTAAAATCACCATTACACTTTATATCTATATATCAAGGTGGATATTTGATGCATATCCTTCTCCATGGACGAAAATCTTATTGATAAGGTATTCATACTCTCACCAATCTCTAAATTCACTTATTATAAGCTATTTTCCTACCTATAGGTACTAAATATAATATTCATTTGTTATATCCTCTTGATAACATTTTTTTATATACACTTTTCTAATCTCTCTTTTCTCCATGATGACTTTTAAAAAATATTCTATTTTCAGTATACCCTTCCCGACTATGTCTTTAGTTATCACTACTATATTGTCCTTTTGTTCCATTTATTCAATTTTATCATCATATAAATGAGTATGCTAGACTAAACCACATTTTTACCTCTTATGATCCATCTTTTACATTATTAGAATTTCACATTGATCAAGTAAATTAAGGTAATCAATAATTTCCAAAAGCTTTATTCAAATTCTTATTGTCTTATATGAATCACATGACTACTTTAGTCTATTTTCACCAATAGATTATAGTCATAATTAGATAGTAAAATGATAAATATTTATACCCATCCCATTATTATAGTTACTATTTTAGCATATACTCTTTATGAATTAATTGTAATTAGTTTCAATATTTAACACTTGTATGTATTATTGAATTACATATGCATCAATTTAAATTCATATACTAATTTATATCATATTAGGGTTTGCAAAAAAAATTATGGTAATATACATGATAGCTTCAACCTCCAATTTTTTATTTTTATCTTTGTTTAGATTATGTTATCATTATTGTATTTCTTGTAGTTGATTTCTATAATATCATAATATACCAATATTGATTTATATTTCACTCATTGACATGGTTACTCTATTTTTGATATGCTATAAAGAGTTAGGATTAATTACATAGGCTTGTAATGTCTTTTAATTTTAATACTATACTAATATTATTACATGGCTTCTAAATTTTTTGAGATACGATATAGATTATACTAAATATTACAACATATGATTGCTAAGTACCCATAGATGGTATGACCCAGAGATAGACATGTAGAACATTGTGTATGCTGGATCAAATGTTTATTTGAGAATACTAATACATTTCTTTGAAATATGATGTTATGAAAATATTATTATTTTTTTATAGTTTGCATTAATGTTTTGATGAATGTATCATATTTTTAGGTGATAATTATTCATGGTAGAAAGGGAAGGGACAAGAGGTGGCCATTAATTATAAAATGACATCTATCATAGATTTTACATAGATCCATGTGATGCATTGATGTTTTAAACTGATTATGCTTACTTGACTAAATTGTGTTCATACAAATTATTGTGACTTTTTCATTGACATTTATATTTACGTCATGCACACCATGACAAAATAAGTATAACATAAATAATATCTAGGATAAAAAACCTTGAGCTAACTCCTTACAATTCCTATATTTTTGGATCTATTCAGAAACTAAATTTCAAAAAAATAAAAATTATTTTTTTTCTAGATCTATTGGCACAAAAATGAGGTATTATTGATATTATAATTTTGTGATGTTCTTTGGAATGGACAAATATATAAATGTGTTCTTTAGAAAAGTCCTATGAGGATGTTGTGTCATATTTTAAGAGGGGACATGTCTCCCACATAAATAGGTTTTACAATATAAACATATTATTTTCCCCCTGATTAATAATTTTTTGTAGAAAATTTCCATTATTCTAACTACAATAAAATTTTTAGGAGACTGGGTTGTATAATTACACAATGCTTAAGGAAGGAAAATGAATTGAGGAAAAAATTAAGATTATGGGAGTGACGTTAGGTGTACATGGTCCCGTATATAATGGTATATAAATGGGTTCCTTCTTGTGCATTATATTCCCCACAGGATGCTTTATTTTGAAGACCTCATTGAGATAAAATTGCATATGTATTTCTTGATTCTTGTATTTGTGATTTTTTCATTGTCTCAAAGTTTTATGAGCCCATGTTAGGTTGGAAAAATGAATGTTTTGGCCAATTTGAATCCATATATGACTATATTCCAATATTTTGGTTATGTTAAGTTATTAATGATCACCACTTGGGTGTTGGGGTTCATGAGGGTCACAGATAATTGATGATATCATATCATTGAGAGGTAAGCACCCTTTTCCATGCTAGGATGCATTAGATATATAATATCACATTTTTTAAATTTTTTTGCTGATTTTTTATTGTTAAAAAACACTAAATTTCAATCTTCCCTTTCAACAATTGATTAAAATGACATTTTTACATTTATAGGCCTACATAATTCCTTGAATCATGGAGTACATGTTCATCTCAATCCTCCATATCTCTCATTTTAAACTATTTCTAAATCTCACACAATCTATACCAAACCCTATAATTACTCATCTAAATAATTTATGTGATTTTTACTATAACTAACTTAAATTATTAATTTATTTCTTTCACATATTAATTTCAAATAAATCAAATATTATGGATCATTAATGAATGCGTGCGTGCACGCGCACATGTGTGTGTGTGTGTGTGTGTGTGTGTGTGTGTGTGTGTGTGTGTGTGTGTGTGTGTGTGTGTGTGTGTGTGTGTGTGTGTGTGTGTGTGTGTGTGTGTGTGTGTGTGTGTGTGTGTGTGTGTGCGCGCACGTGCGCGTGCGCGTGTGTGTGTGTGTGTGCATGCACACACGCACGTGTGTGTGCACGCGCGTGCACATGTGTGTGTGTGTGTGTGTGTGTGTGTGTGTGTGTGTGTGTGTGTGTGTACGTGCGCGCATGCGCGCGTACATGTGCATGTGCATGTGTACATGCACATGCACATGTGTGTGTGTGTGCGTGTGTGCATGTGTGCGTGTGTGTGTGTGTGTGTGCGTGCGCACGTGTGTGTACATGCACACATGCACGTGTGTGTGTGCGCATGCGTGCACGTGTGCGTGTGTGCGTGTGTGCATGTGCATGTGTACATGTGCATGCACATGAGTGCATGTGTGTGTGTGTGTGTGTGTGTGTGTGTGTGTGTGTGTGTGTGTGTGTGTGTGTGTGTGTGTGTGTGTGTGTGTGCGCGCGCGCGGGTGCGTGTGTGTGTGTGTGTGCGTGTGTGCATGTACATGTGTACATGTGCATGCACATGAGTGCGCTCGCGCGCGCGCGTGTGTGTGTGTGTGTTTTTATGTGTGTGATTATTACTCATGTAATATTCCCTTACATTATTTTACTTCTACACTTAATCTAACCTAATCACCATGTGAATGATAACTCATTCATGTAACATTCCTTGCATCCCTCCTTACCCCTCCCTGTAGTGAACATATGGGGAGATGAATATCTAAAAATTATCCCAAAAGATTGACTCATAGATGTTGGGTTCACCCAAAAATACGTCCAATTTTAAATTAAAAAAGAAATATTATTACATCTATGTTTTTATTGGGGTATACTTTGTTTATGGACTTATTTGAAACTTAACTAAAAGAATAAATATACTTGATTAGAAAATGATACAAAACTTTTGACTCACTATGACAAAAGACTATTTTAATTTTTAAAAATATACTCTAACACATTGATGACAATAAAAAATAATATAAAATCCATAATAATAATAATAATAATAATAATAATAATAATAATAATAATAATAATAATAATAATAATAATAATAATAATAATAATAATAATAATTTAAAATAATAAATAAAACACAAATACTAGAAATTAAAACTTATCCTATAAATAAAATACTAAAAATATATATTAAAACATAAAAAAAAACTAAAACCATATTAACCAATCAATATTTAAACTTTTAAAAAAGTATTATATACTAATTATAAATGCATAAAACAAAACATGTGTTGTGGGTCGACTTATGTACCTGACACTTTGCATGTCACTATTTACTAGTAGGATATTTGTTCAAATCTTGATCATAGATAATAATAACAATGAATGGAATTGAGAGAAATTGCAACATGTGGAATTGAGAAAAATTGTACCATGTACCATAAATATAGCATAAATTTCATATTTAATTTTTCCCTATGAATAAATAAATGGTTCTAAAGCAAAAGATAAAAAAATTTACATAGATTTTTGCAAATTTTCTACTTCAATTTGCAATCAGACATTGTACCACCCTTAAGCATATATGTAACCTTAAAGAGTTGTATTGAGATTTGGAATGCCAATGTGAAGACAATTGATGTTCTTCTACTTGATTCAACTTTCAAATTTACCATGGGATATTGTAACTAAAATTTTTATTTTTTGTAATTCTTAAATGACCATTCACTCCTCCTCTATGGATTTCTTAGGAGGAGCAGTGAATCATTAGATAGATTGAAATTGATAATTAAATCCATCCTTGTATAGATTCACTCCTCAAAAACATTGTTGTGGCAAGTGGAATCTCATGGGTATATATAGTCAATTTCCTTAGTTATACCTTTGTCAAAGTACCAATCTCTTACTACTTTTTCAATGCTCTATAATGGAATGAAAAAGGTTATTGGTTTCTTGTAATTAATATCAAAAACTTTGTCCACTACATGTAAACATTCTAAACATAAATGGTTATAGATAATTATGATTTTATAGTCAATTGAAGTATAATATAAAAAAACCCTTAGAAATAAGGTCTAAAGGAAAATGGTAGATTAAGTCCATAAATGAAATATGGCTCAAAGAATTGACCTTGCCATTAAAACTTGGAGAGTCATCTCTAAGCCAAGTTTCATGCATCTAAGATTGGTAATGTGCATATCAAGAGGTTATAAACACACTACCATTAGGTGAGTCTCAAATTCTTTTAGTGCATTAAGCTTTTCTAGTCTAAAACTTGCATAGATACCCAATTTAAACATGTTAATAACAAATTATACTACTTGAAACCAAATAATAGTACTAAAAAAATTGTAAATACCATCTTCTATGTTTTTAAATTATCAATATGCTTGAGTTTTAGTATCAACAGGGCCACCATTAAACATGGTAAGACCCCCTGAGTGTATACATGGGTATTTTGAATTTTGAATTTTTCTATGTGCATACTAATAAAAATACTTGTATATATATGTAAAAAAGGATTAAAGGAATAAGAGGCAATGGTCAATTCAACAAGTAACAAAGATATTAGTGTGAAAGGGATGTCAAGAATAAAACTAGGTGGTGGTCAATTCAAATATTACAAATGTATTAATGCAAAAGAGGTTCTAGGAATAAAATGAGGTGGTTCATAATTAAAAAAAGATTGGAGTTCAATTGATGAGGATGATGGTATATCACAGTATTCATTAAGATACAAATCTTTTGGAGATACCCATTACCATGAGGCTAAGTTAAACCCCACAATTGACTATTTGGAAAATGATAAATGTTATTTAATTGGCTTTAAAAGTGTCTTTTAAAACAAACAAGACCCATAGATTTGAATGGGATTCTTAAAATTAAAAATTACTTTTCTGACCCTTATTTCCCTCAAGAGAAGGGAATGTTGGAGAAGAATTTGCATCTACTAATAGACATAGCTTGCATTGTTGCCAATTATTGCGAACTACATCTATTTATATCTAGATTGTAGTTGTACCCATTAACATGAGTATAAGCCACACCTAGTGCGAGAATGTCTTTGATATAAAAGACATGTATAGCCACCACCAAAAAAAAAATTAAAAAAAAAATTGATATACCATAAAGATGTAGGTTGGATCATCAATTTTGCTCAAAAGGAGATTGCTTTTCGGCAAGAAGAAACATATGAGTTAACTGGCATGAATCATACCCTGCATTTAATATAAAAAGTTGTGTTTTGATGAATGGTGTTAGATACTATTGAAATAAGCATTACAATTTAATCCATTGGTAAGTGATAACACAATAGAATAATTATCATTTTAAAATAGACTAAAGGTTTACATAAAAAAAAATACACGAGGAAACATTTCATTAAAGAAATGGATAATTAAACAAATAATAGTAAAATGTCACAAAAAGAACAATAAGCATTGGCTTCACTCTTTATTCCTCATAAAGATGGATCCAGTTTTGGGATCTATACTTAAAATCTCTCATGCAGATAATTACAAAAAAATCTAATTCAATAATCTGACTTACATATAATATGAAACTTGTAACCATCCTCAGTACTTGAGCTCCAAATTTTGAGGTCCATGCCATTGGTAAAATCTTTAGTGATTAATGCAACATAAAAGAGAATTCAATTAATAACACAATATGAGAGCATTTACAAGTCACAGTCTACCTCAGCATATACAATATCCATAGTTCCCGAACTTGCAAGACTTATTAAGAGAATATCTCAACTTTTCTTGTTCCTATATTATCATAGGTTTAGATTATATAACACACCCAATAATCAAGAAACCTAATTTAGGGAAACAAATATTTAATAGGATCATCAAAAGAAACATCTATGATGAGAATTTTAAATAGATCCCTATAATGTCACCACATCAATAAATAATGATCTTATATGGTTTGCACTAGAAACATGCTTCCTACTCAATAGGCAAGCCAACAATACATATTAAAAATAAAAAATGATTAGAATATAACCAGAGCCAAGACTACTCGTATCTAAGTTAAATTTCCTAAAAAGAAAACATAAAAAAAACATTGAAAGTCACAACACTATTCTTTGGGTTTCAAACACTAGTGAAAATATGAGAAGCGTATAATGGAATAAATGAATTTTTGCTCCTTCACATTAATCCATTCTCTCTTTGCAATCAATAGCCTTAGGATACTGCAAAATATAACAATGCTTTCCAATAAGGATCCTGTAGTAATTATGTATTGATGAATATAACACAAATAAGGAAGTTAATAAGGCAATACCCATCAATAAATAATCCATCATCTACCAAACATTTGACTTTAGTAGTGCTTAGCATAAGTGCTAAAAAATTCTCATAGTTGAGAATTGCAATTAAACCACCAACCAAACATGTGAAAAAGAGAGCCTATGGTTAATGTTGTCTTAATCAGTGTCACATTTGAAATTGTAGTTACTAAACATGAGAGTAAAAAAGAAATAATCTCATAATATCATTTTGTTATACTTGTATCATGCCTATATATACAAATGCATACCAAATGACCTTTTTCAATAAGGATTTTATTCTGATATTTAATCTTGTTTGTCTCTGAAATTTTTGTTTATGGAGAAAAGGAAAACTTGCTTAGCCTTTATCATTCATTATGTGAAAAGTTCACTGATTATGGCTTGAAACACCCTTTGCCCTCTGAAGTAGTGTTTGTCAAATGGATACATTTTCAAGTAATCCTTAGATTAATTTAAATATATAAAGCCACACAATGTAAAATATTTTAGGGATCTGTAGTATTATGTTTGTTAGCTTATACAATGGTTAAAAATCCATCCCATTGTTGGGTACCTACTAGGTGCACATGATACATATTAAAATATAAATTGTAATATTAGAATCTGGCATATGAAATAAGAATACATGATTGTCATTATTGTGTACAACTATTCAAAGACATGTCTGTAGGACATAGTCTTCCTAATTAATAGCATAATTAGGTTAGCCATCATAGATGAGATGCTTGAGTAATACTCTATCATCCATGGACCTATAATATCTGATACAAACTCTTCAAAGCTACATCTAGCCAGTGATAAGGTTGGAATCATGCAACAGGTGAGAGACAATTTCCTAATGGCACCATCTTGAATCATATGTAAGACAAACATAATATTATTCCCTGATACAATAAAATGGTACTCTTCGTATCATTCAATAGAATCACTACCTCCACATCTCCAATAAATGAAGCCCCATCACAATATCTAACCTTTATGTGGCTCTAATTATAGAAATCTATTTCACATACCATTTAAGTTAGCTACTATAGAAACATAGGCCATATAACCTAGAGCTAAGAAGTAATCTAAACATAATGCCAAATAATGCACTTGTATTTAGATACTCACCTAACAATGTACAAGGATGCAAGAATGGAGGCACAAAGTAGAGTTATCAATTCTGTTACTCCTAAATATTATTCTTGTGAGAAAATCGTTAGATTCTACATCCAAATATAGATAATATGAAAAAAGATACCAAGTAAAACTTAGAACCTATGCATTTATCTACATTTTACAGACATATTTATCATCTCCCTCATGATATCCATTGACACGTGCCCTCCATATGCATCTCTTAATGGCTAGCACATCCAAATGTCCTCCGAAGTCCCTAGACTTTCAAATTGTGCTTTGCATGTGGATGCTTCTTCCCAATCCAATAGAAACTTCACCACCGCCGTTGCTACTGCCTCTAGAATGAGCCAGAAACCACCACAACCACCCTCTACCTCTGCCTTTTAATTACTTCACTGAGATTTCCTACTGCTTTAGTTTCTATTTTTTAGTTGATATTATATTTTTGCAATGGCAGCAAAGACGGAGGAGAAGGTCAAGGGAATCGACCTAGGGATGACATACATTTGCGTGGGAGTTTGGTAGCATGATCGCATTGAGATAATCCCCAACGACAAGGAGAGTCAAATGATGATGTCATATGTGGCCTTCATGGACATGGAGCGACTGTTCAGAGACACTGTGAAGAATCAGGTTGATGAAAAGATTGAGTGGATAGAGATTTAGCGACCCGCTTGTGTAGGCGAACATGAAGCACTGGGATTTCAAGGTGGTGCCAGGCCCCAGTGAGAAGCCCATGATCGAGGTCACTTACAAGGGCGAAAAGAGGCTATTTTCGCCAAAGGATATTTGTTCTCACCAAGATGAAAGAGATTGTCGAGGTGTTTTGGGGGCAAACTGAAGAACATGGTTATTACTATGCCAGTGTATTTTAAAAACTCACAGAGATAAGTGATAAAGGATGCAGGGCATATCGTGGTCTCCATGCAGTGCATCTGACATTGCCCCATGCTACAAACTCTCCTTCCAGACATGTCTTCCATCTACCTGCGCTAAATACCACCCACATCCACATTGTTTCCAAAGGCATCTGAAGGAAAACAAATGAAATAAATCCATTTGATTAGCTGCATAGCAGGGAGACTATTCCCGTTTTAATGGAAATTAAGAAACTAATAAAATATTAATACTTGTAGTAAAACTTTATAACATGTTCTCACTGTATACAAAAACACATTATACCATTGGTCGTTGGTAACAAACAGGTCAAAATATTAACTGCAGATGAAGACAATAATACCTGTCAGGAACTTATAACTAAGCATAAAAATTAATAACTAAACAAAAACATAAAACCATGATCTAATTTAAAAAACTCTTTTCAAAAAGGCAATACCTTGCATTTTAACAAAACTTTTAAAACTAAAGATAAAACTAGCCAAAAATGTCAAGGACTTTTGGTTAAAACAACCAAAAAAAAAAAAAAAAAAAAAAAAAAAAAACAACAACTAATAACAAAATCATAAATGTTAAACAAAAATAAAATAAAAATACCACCATATAAAATTTAAAGTAGACTATTTTTTTTCAAATCATGAGATGGATATGGGCAATAGTTTGGTTGGAAAAAAATGATTTAATGTTCATTTTTATTATTTTTTAAATCGACATATTAAAAAAAATGTTAATTTCTTTTTTCCAAGAAACATATTTAAATTTTTTTAAAGAAAATAAATATAAAATATTAAGAAGATAAAAATAACCATAGAAAAGTACATAGATTATCCAAGCCAAGAGAATTTAAAAGAAGAATGATTAAACTTTTGTAGAATATCAAAATATAAATTATCATGCTGAAAAAATATTCCCTTCAATTTTTTTTTGGTTTGTATACCATATATGCAACCTATTGTTACAGTTTTAATCCCCTCAAACATTAGTGAATACTACCATTTTCATAATCATTGCCTCTATGTTGCACTACTCCACCTTGTACGTCAAATCGCAATAAAAATAAAAATAATTGTATATCTTCTCATATCAAATGAATGTTTTCATAGGTTTATTTTCAGATATAAATAAAGGTGTTAAAGAGTAATTGGAAATAAAACAACTCCAAAGATGGGCATATTTGAGGTAGAAAAAAAGAGAACATGAAAAGAGTTGGTGGAAGACTTTGGCGGGGTGCTTAAGGTGTATGGAGATGGATCCATAGGCCTAACATACCACCATATCATAATCATGTTTCTCTGTGCATAAAATGTATGTATATTTTTTTGATGTTATTGGAGGGAGAGGATCATAAATTCCATCATTCTCTCATTCTCTCAATTAATTAGTAACATTTGTGAAGATTTTCACCAAATTTAAAATGTAACATCATTATACATGATAATTCAAATAATAATAGTAATAGGAAAATCATATATAATTAGTAATACTTGTGTAGCTTTTCAAAATAAATTATCAAGTATATAGTGTTTTTTATTTCGATTGTGTGTAATATTGCAACTAGAATAGTAAGTACAAATCTCTTAAGAAATCATAATGATGGATTAGATGTGGAGTTATTAATTGCTAAGAATTTAATGGTGATGTTAACCTCTAATCTATGAACAAACTCAGGGCTTGTTAATGGACCTCTAGGATATATTATAATTATAATATATAAACCTAGAAGTCGCCCACTAAAATAAATAACAAATGTAATGGTAGAATTTGATAGTTACTTCGGAATGTCAATTACAATCATAACTCCACATATAATTCTTATTACACCAATACAAATGGGACACACTTGACAACTACCATTAATATTGGATTGGGAATTAACAATACACAAATCACAAGGGTTGATTCTTTCTCAAGAACCAATTGACATAGAGCGAAAAAAAATAACATGGTTAATATTTGTGGTGATCTCATGTTTAAATTTTTTGGAAGGTCTCAGAATTTTAATTCCATTTTGGTACGACTAATATGAAAATTTGAAAATAAGGAAACAACATTCCAAATGGAACACTAAGAAAGAGAGACTCAAGCCCTTGGAACTATAATAGTCTTATATTTTCAATATTTATTGATAAAAAAAAATTATTTAACATATCTCGTATTCCTTTTCACATTTGTATATAGATGGTTTTTTAAATTGTACTTTAATGTAATATATATTATCCGTTTCGATGAATATAAATGCTTCCATAATTACTCTTTAATGTGATGTATATTTCTTATTTGGATGAATAAACAATATTAAATTAATTGGCATCTAGTGTAAATAATACATACCACACATGTGAATGCTACGAACATAAATATATTAAATACATCTATCCAAAAGACACCAAAAAATATCAATCTCAAGACACCTATATAATCTATACCAAAATCGAATATAAACGCTTGAATAATAATAATAATAATAATAATAATAATAATGTATTGTATACCGCATATAAACCCAGAAAAACAAAAACAAATAACTAACCAAAAACCTAATATCATGATTTAATAAAAACAATTTTTATTAAAAAAGTCAATACCATGAGTTTTAGCCAAACTTTTTAACTAAAGCTAAAACTCACAAAAAAACATCACGGACTTTTGGTCAAAACAGCAGAATTAAAACAACTACTGAAAACTTAAATGCTAAACTTAAACTAGACTACTTTTTTCTGAAACGATGCGCTGGAGATGGACGGTTTGGTTGGAAAAAAACAGATTTAATGGTAATAAGGACTGTCTAATTGAACACTGTTCAAACTGTGCAACCGTCGATGAGATGGAGACCGATGCATATAGAGAACGTCGGACGGCAGAAAAGAGGTACAGAGGCCGTTTGGAAGGAACTTAGTATCGTCATGCTGAGAGGTGGATGATTGAAGACCGGGTTGGAAAGGGATTTCAATGGAAAACCCAGTGCTTAATGCCATTACCAGATAACCTTGACTTTTGAAGTGATAGACACCAAAGCGGCTACACGGTGACAATGGGATGGTTCGTACCCAATGCAGAATGGGTGAACACCATGTAATAACAAAACAGAATGCTGATTCAGAATTTTGATGAGGATGTTGGATGGGAGTCTGCCGTGGAGGAAGAAACCAAACACATCTGCGTTCGAGGGCGGTGACCCGAATAGAGCTCAATGCAAATCGACGATGCCAAGATCTGATATACTCTAGCCAGCGTAATCAATGCAGGACTGCGTTACAAATAAGATCGAATGAAACTAGAAAACCGTTAAATACAGAAAAATACATACATACGTGTGTATATATATATATATATATATATATATATCATTTTTTTTTGGGGTACATATGGATTAAAAAAATATAATTTAATCATCCATACAAATGATAACATCGCTATACGTGGTCTGCACTGCCCTTCTCCTATTAAGATAAACGAAAAGCCTATCACAGGGTTTGTATTGTTCAGTCTTGTTATGATTAAGGCCTAAATTTGAAGAGGTCCCATGAAGAGAACCATCTTTGATATAGATATTAAAAAAATAATTTTGATTCACTGAATTCAACACTTTATTAAAATGAGAGTAAATCTATACCAAACCTTATAATTATTTATTTAAATAATTTATGCGAGTTGTATTATAACTCACGATATATATATATATATATGATTATTATTTAAGTAATATTTTTTTACATTATTTTAATATCGCATTTTTATATAAGGTTAGATCATTAAAAAAGTTTTGTGAATTGATGCTTCAAAAAGACTAGATTTTTATTATATTATTTTAATAGGGTTTGGGTTTTTAAAATATATTTTTTTAGATTAATATTTTACAAAACAATTTTAAGTTAAGAATTAAAATTTGAAGACTATCCATTTTATTAAAATTAACTAAGATATGATTTCAATTTGATTTTAACCTTATCCCTTTTATCATAATAATATTTTTATAATAATAAAAACTGATCCTTAATAAACTCTTTATACTTTCTTTGTAAATAAAAATATTATTTAAATTATGTTATTATATAAATTATATAATTGAAAAATAAATTTATTTTAAATTTTATAAACAACTCCTTAATTTTTTTTTACAAAAATAAAGATGTACTCTCCTATTATTAATATTATTGATTTGTAATTACACTTCACTAAAGTTGTACTTATATGAATATTTATTTAAAACTTTTTATAATACTATTTGGGTTGATATACTAAATTATATTCTAAAATTTATGATCAAGAAGATGCATTTTGTAGTATTTATAATTTATGTTATTTTTTAAAACAAAAAATGATGAGATTTTAATTTACTTGTAAATGTTTTAATAAAAGACCTCTTTTTAATATTCCAAAGAAATAATTTAAAAAAAAAATATGTTATTATGTCTTTTTAATATTTCAAAAAAAAAAAATTTAAATAAACTTTTATGTTTTTATTTGATAATGTAGCAAGTAATATATATATGTAAACTTTAAAAAATAGTTGTTTAGATTTTAGAATAAAAATAAATAAAAAAAAAATAAAATAAATAAAATAAAAATAATATATCTAAAATAAATTTAATAAAAATAGTCTTTTTAGGTAGTGGATTGCTACTATATGTTTATAGTCTTCAATTTTTTTATAAATTTCAAATATTTATATTAAATATATAACATTATTTTTTATTATGAATATGAATATGATCAATATTAATTAAGATTGAGAATTAAATAAATTATGAAAATAAAATCTACATCAAGACATTTAAATTCAAGAAAATGTTGATCTCATATTAAGTATTATGTACATCATCACATTCAAATTCATGAAAATGTTGATTCCATGTTAGTATTATAACTTATGCAAGTATGCAAAACTTTTAATAATGAGGAGATCCAATATTAGAGAATATTGTATCTAAAAATTATAAATATTTTTCTTCTTTTAAAAATATTTTAAATAAATTTGATGGTTAAAATAATTTTCTGTAAAGAAATAAATTATTTATGCGACTCTTCTTTTTCGATTCTAGTTTTAATGCAATGAATAATTGAAAATACTAAAACATACTTTAAAAAATTGATGTTTTTAAATATTAGAAGACATTTGAAAAATAATGAATGATAAAATTTTAAAAAAAAAGAATTAAGCAAAATAATTATAAATAAAAGTTTTTGAAATAATTTATAATTTATCTTCTATCATCCAAAAATATATAAGATTGATATAAAAGTTATTTAAGAATAATATATTAATGTTTAATTAAAAAATTGTTAATTATAAATAATTGTTAAATAAAATTACAACTAAAAAAAATGATTTTAATATATAAATAAGAAAAAAAATTATAATATTATAGATGTTTTTTTAATTTTATTTATAATTTAAAATTTTTAAATTTTTTTAATAAAAATTAATAATTAGTATTTTCTAAATAAAATATAAAGCATAATTTTAACTGAATTTTCTTATAGATCATCTCATGGTTAAAAACATCAATTTTTTTGGGTAAACATACATGAGGTATCATGGTTAAAACCGTTTTGGTAAAAATATATTATTTTTCCAGTACCATTTATACCATAGGGATGAGGTATCACATAAGATAACATTTTCGATCGACGTTATGTTTTTTTAGTGCTTGCAATCTTATTTATACTATTGTATTCAACTCAGGTAATTAATTTTAGTGGCCATTTTGAAATCTGCCAATGACATGTGAATTTTTTTTCATTTCCTAATATACGCTGCAGAAATAACGATTTCTTTAATTTCATGCTACCGATTATCTCTACTACCATTCGTTGCCATTCGTTGTTGATGATATTCCCCAGAGATATGTTCAATTTTGTAATAGTCATAAATTCTGATTTTTGAGACAGCCAATGAATAAATTGAATTTCATTTTCCTCGTTAACTTCCTAGGTAGGTGAAAGGGAAGATCAATTATTTTTCCATTGACAGTTGTCACTGTAATTTGCAGCTGCGTCACAAGCAGGGCATAAGCGGTGGCACTTGCATGTGAAAGTGCAAGGGAAAACCAAAAAACTTACCGGCGTGAGTCATTGAACTGCAGGTTGAGTCGTTTTCAGCACCGTTAACCACGTTCTGCTCTTCACATGTACCAGGCAAGAGAACATAAACCATAAGCCAGGTAAATCCATTCAAGATGCAGCTCAAGATGTCAAATTTGCTTTGGTGTAAAGAATACTAAAGAAAGGGAAAACATAAACAGGTTTTGTTCACAGGAAGCTTGTTTTATTTTATAAGAAAACTTTTGTTTTTTGCCCGTTAAATAAATACACTTCACATTGCTAAAATTTATAGCAAGAGTTGAAAATAATTTCAAGATTCAGTGAAAAAAAAATGAGTTGTTCACAGAATGTTTGTTATGATTTCAATTTAGATGAATGTTCAGTGCAGACAGGGCATTTTTTGAATATTTTACAATCTTCGATTTTTTTTTCCTGTTTTCCAAATGTTCTGAGCAAAGTAGGACAAATCAATTATTTGGAATGAATTTCTATCTTAATTTTTTATGCATTTTCTTCTTTACTGAATAGATGTGTACAATTTGGTCTCAAAGTGTTTTTTTTGAGATTTTAGCCAGAAAAGAGCTTTACAACAAATGGATCAACATAGATTCTGCCTTCTAAAGCCTTAAAAAGAATTTAGAAATGCACGAACAAAATAAAATATTTAATTGCATGTGGAATATCTGAAGCATTTCAACTGGAATGTGCCAGCTATAGAATTAATGTACAGAGTTTGAAAGTCGAAATATACATATGTTCAAGGTAAAAGAGAAAAGAAAGCCTATATGAAAGGAATCGATTTTAGCTATTTTGACGAAATTTTCAGTGGTTTTATTATTGTATTTTTCACTTGCAATCCAAAGGTTTTAAGAGAAAAAAAATCTTCTGTGAAAGGCAGATGTTTTCGCATTTTTGATTATTTTTTCAGTGGTTCTAGCGGTGTAGTTGAGGACATTAGAAAAGAAAAGAAGCCCTCTTTGAAAGGCAGTTGTTTTAGTAAATTTGAGCAAAACAGAAACTATTTTCAGGCAAAAAGAATTGATATCAGTTATAACAGAGTGCTCTACTATCTTGTTAGAAATCTACGAACTAATCTAGCGCCCAAGATGTCAAGGACCTAATTCTCTTGAACAAATGATCTGTAACACAACGCATTTGCGTAAGGAGAATCAACACTAATTAGGTTATACTCTTATCTTTCCTTGCAAGGTTTGAAACGGTTTCTATTGACTACCCAGTCAAATTATATTAAATGGCTATCTAAAAACTAGTTTTGTTGAGTGAAAGCTGTAATCTTTTTTGAGATTTTTTCTTCACTTTTTTTTATAATTTTCAAATCTATGTTTAACGCCAAATCCTAATGAGAACAATATTTTTTAGTTGGCAGATTTACAATCTTAATGCCATTGCTTCCATCTATATGTATAGACTCACCCACCAAGTGGCTGCCAAAGAAGTACCACAGAGTACATCCTCTTTAAACCTGGGAATACGGTTTGAGGGTTTTATTATTTTTGGTCTGCAGGTTTTATGGATCCCTACAAAATGAAACAAATATCCATGTGACTTCTTCTACCTCTATGAATATTCAAGATGTGATCCATTTCATTGTTTTAGTTCTTTATGTTATGCAAATTTCTCCTTTACCACAGAAATCAAATGGATTCTATGTTTTGGTTGCACTATCATTTTTGAATTTATCCTTATATCATGTATGTTTATTTGACTTCTATGTTTTAGATAAACCAAATTAATGAAGATCTTTAATATATTTTAGTAATTGCACTTGTCGTATGTGTAGAGCCAAAGTCATCAACATTTACCAAACATACCAACAGGTATGGCAAGAATGAAAGTTTAGTGGATCTAATGTCTTAACTGATCTTTGTATTAACTAATTTTATTGTCTTTGTTTGGAATGTTCGACGTTGTCAACTAATATTATATTACTCTTTCCAACAGCAGGTACAAAAGGTGCATGACGGCACTTGTTAACTATAGAATTGTAGTTGCCGTGTTAACAATAGAATTGTAGAAGACTAACATATTTGAAATTATAGAATATGTATCATCCAGATAGTATATCGATTCACCCCGGAAGAAATAATAGTTAGAATTCGACTAAATATCACATTTAAACAGAACAAACTTATACCTTTCGTTTTGAGGTAATTTAATGTAGTATTGAGTCTAACAATGATTCCTTCACGGTCGCGTCATTTTCATGTAATTATTTTGGTGTGCTTATGTTCAGCAGTTTTGCATGTACCGGTTCTCGTTATCATATATATATATATATATATATATATATATATATATATAAAAGTTGGTTCCTTATGCTTTTCATCTCCGCAAAAATAGTAGTTGCATTATCCGTAGGGGTCATTCATTCAGCATTGCGTTTCAGAGGCTTAGACATTCATACTTAAAAACAAAAGTTGTGTCTGTATTTTTTTTTTTTTTTTTGTTTTCGGTTTTTCTAAATGAACGATTAGATTTATTCCGTTTCCGTGCCCCCGCTCCCCTATTATAATTAAGCTTTTTTGGAAAATTATATATATTTATCAATTGGTATATAGTATATATAACTATTGTGAATGATATTTATTTTACAGTTTCAATCTACAATGAATATTTTGTTGCTTTATATAATCATGGATTTATATTACCTTTGGAGTACAAGAATGATAATAAAGTATTTATCTGACATTTAATTGTGATAAATATAGATATTTTAAATAAATATATTTTAAAAATAATCATAGATATGAATCTTATTTCATTATTCTCTTTTGTTTAATTTTGGGTGATTCTTGATAGATATTTATAATTTATTTACATCACTATGTTGGACACAAAAATATTTTTTTCGGGAAAAACAATAGGCTCTAAACTCCACTATATACTTAAAATATCATAAAAACAATAGGCTCTAAACTCCACTATATACTTAGGATATATATCCTAATTGTAAGGGCTAAGCAATAGGCTCTAAACTCCACTATATACTTAAAATATGATAATTGTAAGGAAAATTGTAATTTAACAGTTAAATAGATGTAAAATTTAAGTTCATTCATTTATTATTATACAATCTAGTCGAAAAAAAATCTTTTCGGGGAAAATCAATAGGCTCTAAACTCCACTATATACTTAAAATATCATAATTGTAAGGGGAAAAGCAATAAGCTCTAAACTCCACTATATATTTAAAATATCATAATTGTAAGGAAAATTGTAATTTGACAGTTATAAAGATGTAAAATTTAAATTCATTCGTTATTATGCAATCATGGATATTGCAGTTCACCATCACTCCCACTCCTTCACTCCCCCCACTTATCATTGTATAATGCCTATCAGTATAATAATGAATAATTATTTAAATTGTTCTTGCCTTTTATTATAAAGAGTATTATTAAAACTACAATATCATAGAGATATTGTGATATTGCAGTTCACCATCACCCCCACTCCCTCACTCCCCCCACTTATCATTGTATAATGCCTATCAGTATAATAATGAATAATTATTTAAATTGTTCTTGCCTTTTATTATAAAGAGTATTATTAAAACTACAATATCATAGAGATATTGTGATGTATTTAGTTTATGTGAACATGAGTTGGTAAGGGATTGCATGTTTCTAACAAGAGGTATTTGAGTTAACACGAGAGAGATAGAGAATTAAAAATAGACATCCACTACTAGCAAGGATTGAAATAATAAATATTGTACTCTTTATCAAGTATTCTTTATTCAGATTATCATGTACTCTTTATCGGAGCTTACATTCATAATCATCTTATTCATAATGTTCTCATAGATAATGGATCCAACATGAACATGTGTATTATGATATTACTACAACATTTGGGATATTCAGGGTAGGATATTACCTTGATGGACATAGTTATAAATGAATTTAATAGGCACATATAGAGTTCATTGGGTGAAATTATACTTCGTCTATAAGTTGTCCAACACATGTGGTCAGGCCATTCACTATTATTCCTAGTGCAAGAGTTTTTGATATGTTACTTGGTCGACCATGGATTCAGAAACTTCAAGAAGTACCTTATACAATTCACAGATGCATAAAATTCATTCAAGCTAATTAGGTTGTTATAGTTGGTGGAATTCCATATGAGTTACCACTCCCCACTTTAGAGACATCTACTAGTTTGCAGTCACCATTTTTAGTTTGTCCAGCAGTTTCAATTTTACCACCAGTTATAGTTCCTTTTCTAGTTCTGACTTAGACATAGTTGATGCATTCATTGCCAACATAGAGAGTTCATACATCTCCACAACTTTAATATTTTATAATTAGGGACCCCTCCTCTATTTTCATAGATTAAGATCAACTAATCAGACAACCAAATATGAAAAGCTTACTTCTTATATATCAATTATTTATACTTTGAATATAGATACCTAACAAAATGCTACTTTTTATACTTTAAACATAGATATATCAACATAGAAATGGATAATATCCATTTTCATCTCTTTACTACTTGTCAAATCATTGCAATCAATTTTAGTATTTAACATTCTGATGTAAGCTTGAATTCTATATCTACCAATCTAAATCATATACTACTTTCTATCATATTAGTGTTTGTAAAATCAAATTATGGTAATAAAAAAACAAATTTAAGCCTTTACATTTTTTTAAATCTATGTTGTTGTTGTGTTATGATCTTCTATGTACTTAGGGATATGATATATTAATGTAAATGGGTTGATGGAGATACCAACATGTGGCACACATCCCCTTAGTTAGCTATATGAGTACAATATATTAAGATAATAGAGTAACTTGTGGAATTAGTACATTGGGTAATGGTCAGCCTACATTGGGATTAGGAGGTTACCCATCCATGAGTTAGATATATATCTATATATAGGAGATGATTATCATGGTAAAGATATTAATGAAGTAAGCATTGAGTCTTCTATTGTAAGAGGATATTGGAGGTTGTCCCCTCGAAGAGACATTGTGGAGTTATTCCTTCTTAAAGGAGTATTATATGGTGTTTCCCTAACTTAAGGGTATTTCTAAATATATTGAATATTTGAATTATATAAAGATTATATCAAGTGGTATCAGAGCTTTGATTTGGGCAATTTGTGTGGAGTGAAACCTTAGTTTTTTGAATCATAAATAACTTTTGATTGGTTGTAATTTTTTTTCACAATGTTTTTATTGCATATGGAAAATATTTCAAATAAGTCATAGTAAAAAAATTGAGATTTTTAAATTATTTTTGAGGGAGTTATTTCTAATTTATGGTTTATAATAATTTCTCTATATCTTCTGAAATATAGGGAATTTTTATTCAAAATTTTTACTGTAGATATAAGAATATATAAGAGAAGCATAATCAAAATTTTAGAATTTTTTGAGTTGTTTTGAGTGATTTGTTACAATGTGAGGAGGAGGAGGAGGAGTTTTTGAGTTGTTTTGAGTGAGGTAAATCTTGAATAAGATCTTATTTGTGCCTTTAGAGAGAAAAGATCTTAAGAAAAAGAATATGAAAGAAAAGCTTTTGATTCATAAATATGAAAAAGAGAGTCAGGACTTAGAACCCAGAATATCACAAGGTCTTGAGGAGTTAAAGAAGATAATTGCTGATCTAAAATTCCAAATTGAAGAAGCAAAGAAAATTGAAGAAGATGTAATGGATCAATTAAATAATAAAGGAGAAGACTGTGAAAGGTATGAATTTGAGATAGTTGCTTTAAAATGGGATATAGAAAAGGCAAACTCTAAAATAGAAAGTGACTTGAAATCTGAGAAAAGCACTCAAGTTTTGAATAAGATTCTAGAGAGTCAAAGATCACTATCTAGCAAGTTAGGCATTGGGTATGAGAAGGAAACAGAGAAAGCTAAGAGCTATGATTAAAATCTTAAGGAACTAGTGAAAAAGGAGACCAGTAAGGAAGAAGTCTAGAATACAAAAACCAACTCTATCAACAAAGAAAGGAAATGAGAAAAAAACATCAGAAGACCATTTGCTCCAAGATATGCAAATAAAACCATGTTTGGTAATTATTTTTATGGATATTTTTATTATTGTAATCATTTTTTCTATAAGAAATTAGATTGTAGAAAGAGAGCCAAGGATATTGAAGTTAGGAGCAGAAACAAAGGAACTTATAGAGCTTCTAACAAAGACTAAAATTCCTTTGCTCCCTTATCAAACTTTGATGAAGAAGCTATAGTTTGGTACAAGTGAAATAACTATGGACACATAGCACTCTATTGTAGAAGTGTTTTTGAATTTGTAAGACAAAATCAGAAGTTCAAGGCTTTAGTGATAAAGAAAATAGAACCAGAAAAGGCCTGGAAGAAGAAGCAAGAAGAATCCATGATCATTCAAATAAGATTCCATGATAGAGATGAAGGACAACAATGGTTCCTTAATATTGGATGTTTGAGACACATGACTGGAGATAAAATCAAATTCATCTCGTTAAAAAGGGTCAATGAAGGCACCATGAAGTTTGAAGACAACATTACAACTAGAATAATAGGAAAATGTATTCTTAGTCTTGATAATGGAAAAACCAAAATAGTAAATGTGTTATGTGGAAGGGTTAAATCATAATATTCTTAGTGGTATCCAAATGTGCGATCAATGACACACACTCAGGTTCTTTTCTGAAGGTTATGAGATCATAAGAAGAGAGATAGGAGAAGTAATTGCAGATGCTCATAAACAATAAACAATCTATACATGCTTACAAAAGTTAAAGGAGAGAAGTGTTTTCTGAGTCAAGTTGAAGAAATTTGGCTATGGCATAGAATAATGGGCCATATAAATTTTGATAACATTGTGAATATTAACAAGTAAGCTGTAAGGGACATTCCAAAGATAACAAAGCCATCAAGCATGCTTTGTAAGCAATGCTAACATGGGAAGTAGACCAGGACAAGATTCAAAATGATGGAATATTTTACTGTAAAGAAATTAGAGATCATTCATATAGATTTATGTGGACCCAATAAAACTCAAAGTATACAAGGTGAGAGGTATTTTATGATGCTAATTGATGATTACACTAGAATGACATGGGTTAAATTTTTGATATAAAAGTCTATGGCCTTTAGCAAATTCAAAGAATTTAAAGCATTAATTTAAAATGAAACCAGTTTAAGGATCAAATGCTTAAGATCAGATAGAGGAGGTGAGTTCATGTCAAATGAATTCATTGAGTTTTGTGAGGACCATGGGATAACAAGACAGTACCCAGCTATGAGAACCCCACAGTAGAATGGGATAGTAGAATGAAAGAATAAGACTATCCAAGAAATGGCTAGGACAATGTTGAATGAGTCCAAGTTATCAGATAAATATTGGAGAGAAGCAATCCACACAACTATATATATCCTAAATAGAGGGCAAATTAGAGTCATCAATGACAAGACCCCATATGAGGAAGACTAGATTCCATCAAATATTTCAAAGTATTTGGAAGTAAGTGATTTATTAAGAGGATTGAAGATGATTTGGGGAAATTTAACTCAAAAGATGACGAAGGAATTTTTTTGGGATATTCCACCAAAAGCAAGGCCTAAGAATGCTATAACAAGAGAACACAGACTATTGTAGAAAGTGCCAGTGTCAGAGTAGATGAAACTAGAACTCAAAAGGCAAGTGATAGATTAGATGAACTAGATATCAGTGAATAAGAAGATGTTGGAGTAGAGAATATGGATAAAGATGAATGACAAGACACCAAGGCTCCATCTTGATTCATATATAAAAATCATGCTAAAATCTAGATTATTAGAAATTTAGATACTAGAGTGCAGACCAGAATAAAGTTGGTAAGTAATCCTGAGCAAGTAAATTTTTCATTATTATCTAAAATTCAGCCCAAAAAGTTTGTAGAAACTAGCCATGATGAACATTGGGTGAAAGCAATGGAAGAGGAGCTAGACCAGATTGAAAACAATGAAACTTGAGAGATAGTGCCAAGACCAATAAATTATAATGTGAATGGTAAAAAATGGTTGTTTAGAAATAAATTGAATGAGGATGGTCAAGTGACCTAGAACAAAGTGAGATTAGTGTGCAAGGGGTATGATCTGATTAAAAGAATTAACTTTGAAGAAATTTTTGCTATAGTAGCTAGGTTAGAATCAATCAGAATGCTTCTTGCCTATGCCGTATTTAAAAATTTCAAAGTATATCAAGTGGATGTGAAGTTTACAATTCTAAATGGAAAACTCGAAGAGGAAGTATATATTTAGTAGCATGAAGGATTTCTCCTTTCAGATGATAGTAGTTATGTTTGTAGATTGAAGAAAGCCTTGTATGGCATTAAGCCATCCCCCAAAGTTGGTTATGCGAGACTTGACAAATATTTTCAAGATCAAGGTTTTTAAAGAGGTCTCACCGATAACAACTTATATATCAAAACTAAAGGTGAGCATCAGTTGATAGTTGTTGTCTATGTTGATGTCATAATATTGGGACGAGCTAGTGAGCATCTAATGAAGGGATTCACTAAAAACATGCAAAAGGAGTTTGAGATCTCCATGCTTGGAGAGTTATCTTTCTTTCTTGGATTACAAATATCTCAATCTAATACAGGAATATTCATTTCTCAAACTAAGTATGCCAAGGAAATGTTGAATAAGTTTAGTTCTGAGGACTGTACACTTGTTAGCACACTAATGGCCACAAGAAACAAGATAAGTAAGGATGAGGAATCACCAGATGTAGATCAATATCTCTATAGATCAATGATTGGTAGTCTTCTATATCTGATAACTTCTAGGTTAGATATCATTCAAGTGATAGGCATGGTGGCAAGATATCAAGTATCCCCCAAGGAAACTCATGTATAAGTTGTGAAGAGGATATTCAGATATATAAAGGGGACTTTGGACTATGGATTATGGTATCTTATTGGGAGAGATTTCACTTTAGTGGCATATACAGACTCAAATTGGGTAGGTTGCCTAGATGACAGGAAGAGTACAAGTGGAGGTGCACTTTTCCTTGGTGATAGCTTAGTATCTTGGCTAAACAAGAACCAAAATTGAATTTCACTACTAACAGTAGAGGCAGAGTATAGAGTGGTAGTTATGTGTTATACTTAGGGGGTTTGGATGAAGTAGACTCTAGAAGATATCAAGGTGAAGTATGATCAACCTATCTCCATATATTGTGACAACACCAGTACCATCAATATTTCAAAGAATTAGGTGTTTCATTCTAGAATGAAACATATTCCAATCAGATACCATTTCTTGAGAGAGAAAGTTGTAGATTAACAAGTCAAGTTGGAACACATTAATATAATAGAGAACATAGTAGATATTTTCATGAAGGTGCTTCCAAAGGACACATCTGAGTACCTACATGAGAAGTTGAGAGTAATTTCTTTTGCTTCTTGCCACTAAAGGGAAGCATCAACTGAGGGGGAACTAAGTACTAGCTCCTGAATAGACCCTTTACCATTGATGTTAAAGGGGGAGAAGTACAGAAAGAGGATGTGATAGAAAGGGGGAGCTATAGCAAAGAAGGATTCAGACAAAAGAGACAATGCAACAAGGGGGAGCAGTTTTAGTATGTGGTTGCCATTAAAGACAAAGGGAGAGATTGTTGGAATATTTCATTTATGTCAAAGGATTTGTAATGGATATGAACAAAAATGTCAAATGGAATTGTTTCCATAAGTGAACGGAATTGATTATCGAAAGTGAAAGGAATTGTTGCTAAAAGTGAACGAAACTGTTTCCATAAGTGAACAAAAATGTTGATGGAAGTGAATGAAATTGTTTCCAAAAGTGAATGGAATTATCGACGAAAGTGAACAAAATTATCAATGGGAATGTCAACCTTGGCTGACCTATTGGGAGGAGTTTTGACCACTTGAACGAACCTTTTCACTTGAAGAGTCATGACCTTAATTTGTGGCTGTCTGTGGGTTATAAATAAGTGCATAACAAGTGGCAAATATGTAGATTAAAAAGTTGAAGATATAAAAGAAGAAAATAAAATTTAAAGGTGTATTTTTGTGAGAATATTAAAATTAAAAAATTAACAAGTATAAGGAAGAGAATAGCAGTGAAAACACTCAAGTGTAAATCAAATTGAATTGAGATAAATCAAGTGTTTATCATCTATTATTTTGACAACAAATTTAAGATAGAAGAGTGATTTTTATTGAGAAGGTTCATGCCTTTGGTTTGAAGAGATTAGTGTCTCTTGTTGTGTTGGTGCTCAATGAAAGGGGTTGGTTCTCCTATAGGTTGGTGCTAAAAAAATTATTTTTGGGGTTGTGCTCCAGTAGGTTATGCCTAAAAATATTTATATTGAGAAATTATTTTTCATGGTTTTCTATCAAAAGGGTTTCCACATATATCTAGTGGCACTTTGTATTGTGTTATCTTATGTTATGATTTGATTGCTTTGAATATCTTAATTGGAATAAGTGATTAAGTGTTAGAAAAGAAAAGAATATCTAATACTAATTCACCCCCTCTCAGTATTATCATGTGTTCAACATACCAGTTAGAAATTCAAAGAAATAATCAACAAGTTATCAAGATAAGTTGTTTTATTATAATGTTCAAAAATCCATTTATCGAATCATGAATCAGTTAAAATAAGAATATATAATCTATTCTATTTGATAAATAAAACCTATGAGTTAGATAGTGATCCAAAAATTGAAAGATTTGGTTGAAAAATATTAGAATAAACAAGAAAAACACAATTCAAATAATGTTATCTCTGAGAAGAGATGTTTTATTGATCAAATTTGTAGACCCAAACATATGCCTATCTCTGAGAAGAGATGTCTATTTTCCATTTTGGGTTACATCTTAATTTATACATGTTTTGAAGGTGTGGGGAGGATGTGGAAGGTCACCAATATCAAGGGAGATGAATTGGTTTGACTTCCATGATTTACAACAATACATAATTTGAGGAATTACTATTTTTAGAAACTTACTATTTTTAGACTGCACTACTTAAATTGATATTTGGGGCACTTCTATTGGGTTTTGGGGGGTCAAACTTCATTGATAAGAGCTATATGCCATCTCACAATGTTCCCCTCATTATTAGCTTTCCAACGGTTCAAACGGTTAATCAATTGGAGCTACAGTACAAAAGTTATGGCTCCCAGAAGTTCTATCATCAATTGGGGTGGACCCATCACTCGATTTGTTGCCTGAATTATTGCCTGGATCAGATAATCTCTTGAAGAATAGAAATTTTATTATATAATATATATGTATTCAGATAGTATCTTTATTTCTTAATTGTAATGTTCTCTAAGATAACCAAAAATAGAAGAGATGGATCTGTGTGTGTGTGTGAGAGTGTGTGTGTGTGTGATATATATATATATATATATATGTAAGAAAAATATCAAAACTAAAAAAACAAACTAATAAACAAGGCCAAAAACTAATCTTAAAGAAAAAATAGTAATTAACTAGAAAAAGGAAAACAAACTAAGTAAATAATCTAATTAAGCAAAACAGATAATAAAATGTAAAAATTAACTAAGAAAACACTGAAAGGATAAAGACTAAAGAAATGATAAAGAAAATAACCTAAGCAGAAAGTAATCTAGATTAAAAAACCTAATTAAGATAATTAATCTATATAAAGATAAACAAAGAGTAAAGATCAAACGAAATCTAAAAAGAAAACTATAAAAGAGCAATTGTAAAGCTAAGAAAAATAAAGGAAATTAATCTAAACTTTAAAGAAATATTAAAATCTATTTGAAATAAATATAAAGTAAATAGACTAAAGACCTAATCTATGAGATAGATGTCAAATGATTAACTTAGAAAAATATAAAGATTATTAAACTAATGACAAATTTAAATGGATGTAGATCTAGATATTAAAATCTATTAATCTATAACTATCTAAAGGAAATAATAACTTAAGATAAATATATAACTATCCAAATAAAGAAAAGAATAAACCTAAATTAGGAGATATAATTTAGAAACAAACTAAACTAAATTAAGTAAAATAGAAAATGACTAGAGATTAAAACTATATTTAAATGTAACCAAAAATAAAACAAAAATTATATTTAGAAGAATCTAAAATATCTATTTATATTAAAGTTAGAGTCAACTAATAATAAAATATGTGTAAGCCTCAAAAGGAGAGTCATCTTAGCAGAAAGAGAAAAGTTTATTGAGAAAAACAACATCCTTTCTTTACAAAAACTTGAATAATAACTTTGCAATCAAAATAGATCAATGAAATGTTGTGAAATAGCTATATGATCACCATTAGTTAGATTGAATACTTAGAATCTATCCATAGTATTTCAAAATAGCAATCATCAAAAGATATTAAGATTAGATAACTTTTGATAATCATTAATAGATGGTAAATAAAATTGTATATACCTGTGTTGCATAAAAAGTTACTCAACCATCAGATAAAGTACCATTGAGTCCATTTGTAAAAGTTGTACTATATCAAATAAGTTGCATATAAAGAAGAGATAAATGACTGACTTCAAAAAATACTTAAGTCTTCAGTACCTATTGTGTTTCTATCTTCAAATAACTCCTTGATATCTTCATATACCTTCAGCGTAGTTGTAAAATAAGTTATAACTAGCTTTAGTTTGTTATTAGTTAATGTTAACTAATTAAATTTTAACAAAGTCAATTAATTATAAACTAAATTGGTCAGGAGAGACATAATTAAGACTTAAAAAGTCTTAATTTTATCAAGATATTTTAAAAATAATATACCTATGGTACTAATATTAATGGGTAGGGACCCATATTAATTAATAATATAATAGAATACATATCAATTATAAAATAAATAAATAAATAACTGATAATTTATATTCATATTAAACCATAATGCATATTAATTAACTTAATCAGATATAAATATGTCAAAATTCCATAATTTCTATATTTACCAAAATACCAAAAAATTTCCAAGTCTAAAACAATAATATCAAGTTATACAATGAAAAAAAAAGTTCAACATTTAAATAGAAATTATCCTTTGGATGACCAATAGTCATCTGAGTCAAACAATAATTCAAGCACATTTTTGTCTTGACCTTGAAGACAAACATTATAATCCATATGATTAGTAACAAATGGTACCAGTTTAGTTCTTGCATCAGTCATGTTGTCATCAGCCTTTAGCTTAATTCTTTTTAGGAGTCTGACTTCCCTTGGTGTTTCAAGTTTAGTTTGAATAGCACTCATATTTTTAGTAGTGTTCTTTTCAATAGTCTTAGGTAGAAACTCTATGGTTTTCCTTCTTCCATCATAACCCTAACTTCCTAAACTCAATCTCTCAGACCCCAAAAGGCATTCACTATGGGCATCAGATAGATTCAACTTTGTACATTTTCCAGCAAGATCTACATGAGAATGGGAAGGTAAATCAGAGGGAAAGGCCATATTCCTAAGATATTTAGCATGGGTTATTTCTACTTCAAGTTGCATCGATTGATTAGAAGATAAAGGATCACCAATTGCTTCACCTCTAAAAATATGGGGATAAATAGGTAAATGCCAAGGATCATGTTCCAAATGGTGAGATGAACTACTTTATAAATTTGCATGGGTTCTAAATATACAACCATGAAAACCCTTATAACCTTTAAAACCCTTATTATCTAGATTAATTTTTATATTACTATAGATTAAATTTTTACTCTATGTTGTATTCAAATTTTCAGTCGAGCACTACAATTTTGGTTCCCACTCACCTTGGTTGTAGCCACAGAGTTGGAGCAGAGCACAGGTTCATTTTCCATTTAAATGTCGAAATGCATCAGAGGCTTCCAGGTGGCATGATCCGATCGTAGGTTCTCTTTCCCCCTTTTATGTTTCCTTCAATTCATTTTGCCTAAATGATTGATTTGAGCAGAAGCTGCCAAGTTTCAATTTTTGAAACACAGAGCCGGCCAACTAGCATCATCTAAGACTCTTTTCATAACTTTCCAGGTAGCCATAGATCATGCCACGTATCTAATAGTATCTCAACGAAAGTCACCACGTGTCAACATCTGCATCTCGTATCAGCACTCGCATTCATTCTATTTCTTGATAAAGGTTTTCAACAGCTAAGTAGCAAGAATCAGGCAAAAAGTGCCAAGTGGCAATTGCAGAAGGCCTTGGGCTACTTTTTCAGAGCACAGTAGAGTCTGCCACATGTCAACTTCTGAGAGACCATCTTTGAGCTTCATTTCCAAATAAAGATTGTGGTGGGCCCTGGGGGTTACTTCAAAAGTTTGCTGAAGCTTCCAAGTGTCACCATCTATAAGAGTCTAATATGTGTCCTGAATGATTCTATAGCATAGCCAAGGAGAAGCGGAGAGAGCTGTGTGTCTTCAATGAATCAGATAGAAAGCACCAAGTGTCATTCTTTGATATCTTATAAAATAAGAGGATTTTTAGGAAACTAAGTGCCCTCCCCCATTTCAACATAACAAAGTGTTCCATGTATCTATTTTCGTAAAGCAAAATAGAAGGAAACTCGGTTGGACTTAATTCATGTAGATGAAACAGTTCACCGGGTAGATTTTTGGGGCTGGAAAACATTGAAAGTATCATCTGTTTGTCCCTTGTGAGTTAAGGGTGGAGTAGAATTGCACGGAAAAGGGAGTGATGGAAGGAGATATCCAGGGCTATAAAAGAAGGAGAATTGTAAAGAGAAAGGGGGGGAACTTTCTATAGTTTTAGACTTTCTAGAGTTTTTGACTAGTAATATCATTTGCTTTTGTCTCATTTTCTTGAGTTGTAAAGTTGATGTAACTATGCATGTTTCTGTGCCTTTTATGTGGCTGAATGAATTAAGAAGATTGAACTCTATGCCTTGGTTGATGTTATTTGTGTCATTTGCAAAGTGGTCTATACTGTAGATTCTCTAGTGTTGTGATTAGAAATGTCATTTGCTTTTGTCTCATTTTCTTGAGTCAAAAGTTCTACATAATTGTATGTGATTTATGCACCTCTTATGTGGTTGGAATATTCTATTAAGAAGATTGAACACTATGCCTTGGTTGAAATTTCTTGTATCTCAATAAAAGAAGTCTCTGTTGTGAGCCTTTGTTTCTATTATTTCAATTTTTTACATTGATCATGCACTTGGCTGCTCTTAAATGTAATTGAATCCTATATATAGTCTCACTGTGCTCAGGTTAGGATTAGGATTACACTCAGGCGCATCACCATAGTTAGGTTTCAATTCCTACATTTGCATTTTTGTCTAATTTCCTATCCCTTTTCCCCAAACACTTGATACATAAGAAGAGACTAGCTTCTCTAAAATTTAGAGGTTGTTTCAAGCCGCATTATCCCATGGCTTGAAACTTCCCATTATTGATTGATTATGATCAAGCACAATTTTCATCATCAACAATTTTTGTCATGCCCGGTGGGATGCGTCTTGAAGCTTCTTTCAAGACTGCATGAACCAGAGAGCTACGAGGAGTCAGAGCTATGGACCAGTCACCAGATCACAATCAGCTACAAATCTAGGTATTCTTTTGCCACCTCTGGTAATTAGTCCAAGAAGAAGAGCTAGCTAGTTTGTACCAGTACCAAATATGGGAGCCCCTATACCCCCAAGAAATTATGCAAGCTGGAACACTGGTAGCCCCTTAATCCTCCAAACACCACTAACTATTTGGGATCCTATCCTAGTAAATGCTCTAAAAGCTCTGCCCAAATTCAGTGGGCAAGACTCAAAGACACCTGCAGAACACCTCCAAGATGTATCAGATGTCTATGCCATACATGTTTTCACACAGCAAAATGTGGCCATAGGGTTATTAGCAGCCTCATTCAAAGGAAAGGCATTAGAATGGTATCAGTCTTTGACCTCAAATACCATATCTACATGGGACTAGCTTAGAGATCTATTTTTTGAAAGATTTGAAGAAAAGGGTGATAAGGCTTATTTGTTACAACAATTAATCACCATGCAAAGGGGACCTCATGAGGACATGACCGACTTCAACACTAGATTCCAAAAAAATTGGGATAAAATCCCTGTTGCAGCTAAGCCACCACCTGGTATGGCTATAGTGTTTTATCTCAAAGCTTTGAATTCAGATATATCTGTTATGATCCAGTCACTGGAAAGGCACACCTTGCCAGGGACTTATGACTATGCAGTCAGAGCTAAGAATCATTTAATTGATGCTAGAAAGTTACCTTCCAGGCCTCCCATGCCTGTATTCCCAAAAATAACCTTGCCCTTGCCTCAAGAAGTTCCTAAAGCTGTAAGCCCACTAGTGTCTATGTACACTTACCCTCAACCATTCATGAAAGAATCTATCCCTACTCAGTCATCTAAGATGGATGATATCAAGAATATGCTAAGGACATTCTCTAATGAGCTGATTAATATAAAGAGGTAGCAGAATACTTTCCCTAAGCCTCTTTATCAGGGCTATCAAGGAAACATGTTTTTGCCCCAATCAAACCAATATCAGGGCCCCCAAAAATAAACTTATCATCAACCAGCGAATCAATTAGTTGCGGTTCCCATGCCCTCAGAGACAATTCCTCCCAACTCAAATAGGGAGATGGTTCCAAGACAAAATAATTATGTGGATGATACTAATCCTTGGTGTTTCCCTTGCAATGATGCTCATACACCCAGAGATTGTCCTAGAGGTAATCTACAACAAAGGGTGGCCAGCCAGAGAAGAATAGATGGTCAGTTTGTCTATACCAGTAACAATCAAGCCTACCAGTCTCCCGATATGCAGAATTCAATCCTAGTGGCTCAGATGGAAGGAATGTCCTTGCAACAAGAGGAAGAAATAGCCCTAGAACATGCTTTGTTCTCACGGATCGAAGATGAAGCAGTCTTCTTGAATGAAGCATCTACCTCCCAAAGGCCGGTGGTGCAATCCAATTACTACACCAGATCGAAGAGGAGAATGGTGAAACAACATGAGTTTGTGAGTGGTCAAGCCAAGAGTAATCCTCCATCTCAAGGGCAAAGGAACATTGCTGTTAGACAAGAAGTGCCTTAGCTGGTACAAGATCAAGAAAATCCTACCTAGATTTAGGAAAAAATGAGGTATCTTTATTACCGAAAAACTCAGTCTTTGGGACCAATCAATATAGTGGACCAATTAAAGAAGGCTCCAGCACAAGTATCTATATGGGATATATTGGCTATTCCTGAGCAAAGGACACTACTACAAGAAGATCTGCAAATCCAAGTGGTGCCCAAAGGTGCTGTTACCAAAGGACCTGCTGGAAAGGAAAAGCTCAAAGGCACAATTCCTCAATAGACAATAGCCTTGGTGAATGACGTAGCACAAGTAAGTAAATCCAAGCCAGAGCCTTTCTATTTGACTCTAATAGTTGGAAAGAAACTCCTACATAATGCATTGATAGATTTAGGAGCTAGTACAACTGTGATGCCCAAGCAAATAGCTAATGCTTTGAGAATAAAATATGAACCCCTTACAAAAGGAGTTATGTAGCTAGATGGTAAGACAATACAAACCATAGGGAGAATTAAACAACTCCCGTTACAATTATACACATGTCCAAACATAATTGTCAACCAAGATATAGTTGTCATAGATATAGCTCCTATTTCTGGTTAATGTTTATCCAAAGACTTTATAGTGAAAATAGGAGGGTATATGTCTCTTGACTTGTCCCACCTCATCCTGAGAACCAGATACGGTTCAAAGATGAAAATTCTATCTGAACCACTGTCCAAAGACCATATCACCAATGAACCAACAATGAGATTAGAAGCAGATCATGCCATGATAAATAAAGAAGAAAGGATTTTTGTTGAGGAGCTAGGCGACTGGACTGAGCATGATCAAGAAGAAGAAAATAGCCAATTTTTGGCTATGATGCATAGCGACCCATATGGGAACTATGACTCTACTGGTTTGGGCACATACTTCATTTTTTATGAGGAAAAAGCAATCCCAAATATTATAAGGAAAGAGGCACCTACTACTCAAAATTTAGAGGTCTAGACTTTGAATTTTGATGGGGCTAGAAGTAAACATGGTGCTGGAGCAAGAATTTGTCTTACTACTCCAAATGGTGATAAAATTTTAAGGGCTATCCGATTCCAATTTGCTTGCACTAATAATGATGTAGAATATGAATATTTAGTACATGGGCTCCTATTAGCCAAGAAAAAGGGAATAAAGAACCTAAAAGTAAAAGGAGATTCAAAATTAGTTGTAAAGCAAATACAGGAAAAGGCAGCAGCCAAGAATGTGAGAATGAGATCCTACATGCATAGGATTTGGGATTTAATAGAAGATTTTGAAGCTTTCAATATTGAGATAATCCCTAGAATTAAAAACTCTGAGGCTGATAGGATGGCCCAGATCGGCTCACAGTTTAACCCAACAACTTCCCTATTGGTTAACAATGAGTCAGTAAAAGTTATAGTGAGGCTGACCATCCTAGACAATGATAAAAATTGGAAAGTGTTTGAAAGTGATGCTCAAGTAGTTTATTTCTTAAAAAAATTAGATGAGTTTGCTAATCAGATGCAAACTAAAATTGAAGAAGCATATGGTGATCAGATTATACAATTGAGGATTAATAAGCTCCCCAAGTGATTGATCACCTTAGAAAACTTGTTTGACGCAGAGGATGTAAGCCAGGAAAGGAAAAGGAAAAGGTAGATAAAACAGACTATTCTGAAATAGAGGTGAGTGATGGGAAAAGACTAAAGGTTGAGAATTCCACAAATCAAGAAGAGAAGGAAAGACTAATCAGATTGTGCCAAAAATATGACAGAGTTATAGCTTGGAGCTATGTAGACCTTCATGAATACAATAGAGACATTATCCAACACACAATAGAATTGACTGAAGGGTCAATATCCATCAGATAGAAACAGAGGCCAATAAATCCAAGGATTGAGCCTCTAATGGTAGATTAGTTGTAAAATCTTTTAGACTCCAAAATAATATTTTGAATCAAGCACTCGACCTGGGTATCAAATCTAGTTCCAGTTACGAAAAAGACTAGAGATGTAAGACTATGTGTAGATTTTAGAGATTTAAATAGAGCATCTCTGAAAGAACACTGTCCCTTGCCTTCCATGGAAAAAATTCTACAAACTATGGCTAGCTCAAAGAGGTTTTCTTTACTAGATGGTTTTTTTGGATGCAATCAAATTTGGCTAGCTGAGGAAGAGCAGTACAAAATTGCTTTCACTACCAAATGTGGAAGATTTGCCTACGCAAAGATGCCATTCAACTTATCAAATGTAGGAGCCACCTTCCAAAGAGCTATGGATATATCCTTTGGGGAGCTTATAAATAAGATCATTCTGGTCTATTTGGATGACCTCGCTATTTTTTCAAAAAATGCTAATGATCATTTCGATCATTTAGAATCTATCTTCAAGAAATGTCAAGATTTTGGGATTTCATTAAATCCCAAGAAATGCATCTTTGTCATACGTCAGGGCAAATTTTTGGGACATGTAGTATCTAAATAAGGAGTTTCTATAGATCTCGAGAGAGTCGTGGCTATACTAAACCTACCTCTTCAAGTAAATAAAAATGCAGTTCAATCCTTTTTAGGGAAGATCAATTTTGTCAGTAAATTCATATCTAATTTTGCAGGCTTGGTTAGACCAATGACACTCTTGCTAAAGAAAAACCTGGTCTTCAAATGGACTATAGAAGGGAAGCAAGCCTTTGAAGAGGTGAAGAAGGCTATATTAGCAGCCCTAGTGCTCAAAAACTTGTATTTTTCCAAACCCTTCGTAAAGTATGTCTGTGGAAGACAGTCAAGTATTGTTGATGTCTTGACTCAAAAGAACAATAGGCTAGAGGGGGAACACACAATAGCCTTTTTCTTAAGAACTCTTAGAGATTATGAGACCAGGTATAATTTTGTGGAAAGACAAGCCTATGCCATGGTAAAATCCCTCAAGAAATTTAGGCATCTGATATCAGGGAACACAATTTTGATACTTGTAGCTCACCCAAGTGTCAGGTAATACATCATGGAAGGGGAAATTATTGAGAAAAGAGCCAATTGGATCACTAAGATCCTTGAATATGATGTAGAGGTCAAAACCACCAAGCTATTCAGAGGCATAGGTCTATGTCAATACATAACTCAAGAGCTTGAATAGATGTCACTTGAGGAAGCATATTCAGAAGGAGAGACAGAGACGGTGCTAAACTTACAAGAGGTTGATTAGGAATCCTGGGTCACAAGCAGGATTCAATTTATGAAAAATGGGATTTATCCAAGAGAACTCCCTCAAAATAAAAGGAGATATTATAAGATGCAGGGAGTTCAATTTGTTTTGATTGAATAAGTCCTATTCAGAAGAAATGTTGATGGAAAATTGTTAAGATGTGTAGAACAGGCTGAAGCCGAGAGAATACTACATGAAATGCATCATGGAATATCAGGGGGGCATTTTTATGCAAAGACCACATCCATAAAGATATGTGAGGTAGAATATTTTTGGCCTACTTTATTTGCAGATTGTTATCAGCTAGTTAGAAAATGTCAAACCTGTCAGTATTATATGGGGATGAGGAGGAACGCAGCCATGCCTCTTAGTCCTATAATTATGGATGAACCTTTTTCTCAATGGGGTCTTGACTTCATTGAAATGATAAATCCAGTGTCCATTATGGGTAATGAATGGATATTGACTGCCACAGACTATTTCACTAGATGGATCGAGGCAGTCCCACTTAAGGAAGCAATAGAGAATGTGATCCTAGATTTTCTAGGGGGTATCACTACTCACTTTGGGGCTCCTCGCACCATCATTTTAGATAATGCTAAAGAATTCTTGGGGTTTAAAGTATCTGAATTTGCCTTGAGACATGGAATATATCTGAAAACTTCATCTAACTATTACCCTCAAGGTAATGGTCTGACATAATCAACCAACAAGACCCTGATAAGACTCATCAAAAGAGTAGGGGCTGATCATCACAAAGAGTGGCATAAAGTACTTAATCTAGCACTATGAGCTGATAGAATCATGCCTAAGAAGGTGATCAAAATGTCTCCATATGAATTGGTATATGGAAAGTCTGCTGTGATTCCCATGAGTTTGGAAATCCCTGCTCTCTAGCTGATCAAACAAATTCAAATTAAAGAGAATGGCCCCATGCAGGTCAGACTCACAGAACTTTTAGAAGTTTAAGAAAAGAGGGATATGGCCCATGATTCATTGATTAAGCATCAAGGGATGGTTAATAACTTTTTTGATAAAAGGACTTCAAATCCTTATTTTGAAGTAGGCTCAATTATCTTGAAATGGGATGCAAAGGCCGACATACCAAATTTGAAGTGCTATAGACTGGCCCATATAAAATTTGTGCATGTAAGTAGAAGAATTCTTTCGAGCTAGAGTCGATGGAAAGAGAACTTGAGGAGATTCCTGTAAATGGAATCTATTTGAAGCATTTTAATTAACTTGAATCTCTTTTGTATTATAGTTAAATAATTTCCCTTTTCTTGCATTGTTTTATTTTGTTGTTTTCCTTCTTAATAAGTGTTTTCAAACACATGTCGATGACTCTTAGGAAGCTTTAATTTTTGCAATTTTTATCTAGCAGAAGGTGGAATTTTATTTTTGAGCAGGCTCAAGAGTCCAGAGGGTTGACATTAACTGTAGAGTAAATTTTTACTCTATGTTGTATTCAAATTTTTAGTCGAGCACTACAGTTTTGGTTCCCACTGAACTTAGTCATAGTGGTAGAGTTGGAGCAAAGCGCGGGTTCATTTTCCATCTAAATGTCAAAATGCAGTGGAGGCTACCAGGTGGCATGATCTGAGCAAAGGTTCTCTTTCCCCCTTTTCTATTTCCTTCATTTCATTTTGCTTAAATGATTGATTCGAGTGGAAGTTGCCAAGTGACACTTTTCGAAACACAAAGCTAGCCAACTGGCATCGTTTGAGACTCTTTTCATAACTTTCTAGGTAGCCACAAATCATGCCACATATCTAATCATAGCTCAGTGGAAGTCACCATGTGTCAACATCCATGTCTCGTATTGACACCCATGTTCATTCTATTTCTTAGCAAAGGTTTTCAACAGCTAAGTAGTAGGAATCAGGTAGAAAGTGCCAGGTGGCAATCGTGGAAGGCCCTGGGCTACTTTTTTAGAGCACGGTGGAGTCTGCCACGTGTCAACTTTTGAGAGACCATCTTTGAGATTCATTGCCAAATAAAGATTGTGGTGGGCCCTAGGGGTTACTTCAAAAGTTTGCAAAATCTACCAAGTGTCACCATTTGTAAGAGTCTAATATGTGTCCCAAATGATTCTACAACATAGCCAAGGAGAAGCGAACATAGCTGCGTGTCTTTGATGAATCAGACGGAAAGCACCAAGTGTTGTTCTCTGATATCTTCTAAAATAAGAGGATTTTTAGGAAACTGACTAAGTGCCCTCTCCCATTTCAACATAACAAAGTGTTTCATGTATATGTTGCCACAAAGTAAAATGGAGGGAAAATCAGCTAGAGTTAATTCGAGTAGATGTAACAGTTCATCAGGTAGATTTTTGGAGCTGGGAAACATTGAAAGCATTGTCTATTTATCTCCTATGAGTTAAGGGTGAATTAGAATTGCACGGGAAAGGGAATGATGGAAGGAGATATCTGGGGCTATAAAAGAAGGAGAATTGTAAAGAGAAAGGGGGGGGAACTTTCTATAGTTTTAGACTTTCTAGAGTTTTTGACCAGTAATATCATTTACTTTTGTCTCATTTTCTTAAGTTGTAAAGTTGATGTAACTGTGCATGTTTCTATGCATTTTATGTGGCTGAATGAATTAAGAAGATTGAACTCTATGCCTTGGTTGATGTTATCTGTGTCATTTTCAAAGTGGTCTATATTGTAGATTTTATAGTGTTGTGATTAGAAATGTCATTTGCTTTTGTCTTGTTTTCTTGAGTCAAAAGTTCTACATAACTGTACATGATTTCTATGCCTCTTATGTGGTTGGAAGATTCTATTAAGAAGATTGAACACTATGCTTTGCTTGACATTTCTTGTATCTCAGCAAAAGAAGTCTCTGTTGTGAGCCTCTGTTTCTATTATTTCAATCTTTTACATTGATCATGCACCTGTCTACTATTAAATGTAATTGAATCCTATATATAGTCTCACTATGATCAGGTTAGGATTAGGATTACACTCAGGTGCATCACCATAGTTAGTTTTCAATTCTTGCATTTGTGTTTCTATCTAATTTCCTATCCCTTTTCCCCAAACACTTGATACATAAGAAGAGACCAGCTGCTCTAAAATCTGGAGGTTGTTTCAAGCCGCATTATCCCATAGCTTGAAAGTTCCCATTGTGGATTGATTAAGATCAAGCACAATTTTTGTCATCAAAAATTACTTAGAATATCCCAAAACCTAAGATCATAAGTATCAAAATGAATGGACATTCTTGTCCCCTATGAAATCTAGGTCTAAAACATCCTACACGAAATCCACCCCTATGAAAACCTATGCTATAATTTGACTAACTAATTCCTCTTTTTAAATTTTATCCCCATCATATATCATCATTACTTCCTATTGGTTGGTCTCACCTAGACATAATGAATAATATGAAAGATAAGAATCAAATCCAAGCTTGAGAAATAAGTATCCAAAGAGACAAGACTACAAACTATAATAATTCAACAAAGAATATAAAACTGCATTATGACTTAAACATATCACATTATATCTGAATCAGAAATTTTATTGATTTTTAAATGCTATCATGATTCTAAAATCAGCTTCCAGTATCAAACAATCTTAATCTCAATATCCATTTTCAAAGAAAAGTTTAAAACGTCAATATTAAGTTTAAACTTTAAAGAAAATCTCATGTTTATTAAAGTTAGTTTTGTATCCATTCAAAATGACCCATATTTATTTATAAAGGCTTATATCATTATCACTTTCAACATAGTCAAGTGATTCAATTCAGATTTGCAAATAATGATTCCAATTCTCACACTATCAATTATACTTTTATATACTGAAACTAGACATTTTGGCAAGACACTTTCTAGCAACATGCTTAACCTAACTAAGACCAAACATCCTTATGAGTCACAGACTCTAATATTTTTAGACCATATATTCATGAATCATGATCAATTTCGAGTCCTTCAAAATATAAAATAGTTGTAACTCTTTTATGTAAAAACTTCCATGAAAAAGTCCCATAGTTTAAAGATAAAGCCATTATTCATTGATTTCCAAAAACCCAAACACTGAATGCCATGTGCTTAGGATGAAAACCCTAACTTTCACTACAATGAAACTCAAACAACTGTAGTTTATCATATTTATAAAAACATACTGACTTCTTCATCCATATAAATATATTTTGGACAACTTTAACATATGATTTGCAAAAATAACCACATATGTAACCAAAACTACATGAACTAAATTTCCTCAATATTTTTGAATCCATAACATGACTATTTCCAGACTTTATGATAACTAAAAAACGTGATTTATGTAGATTATTATATACATGCATATTTTAGAGACTAACCCTAGTCGTACTTCATCAAATATAAATAATACTTATTCTGTAGCTTGTCATTTTAATGCACATAAACCTATATGTAGAAAATGACCCTTTTTCACCACAAACTTTATTGGGTAGTTAACATCCAAAAATGACACATGCACTGATTAAAATGAATATATTTGAGAGACTAAAAAACTTGACACAACCTTTCATAATTTTAGCAAACACTTCAAATGCATGCCAATAAAATTGGAAAACCTTAAAACTTCAACCTTCATTATTTGTATAAATCCATGAACAACTGACATAGGAAACATAATACCCAAATACTCAACAAAATTGTCACAGACTATTATAACATTTACATAAAAGAGAGTTTATAAAAATTTAAAACCATTTTCCATATTCCTAGGTATTCCTTATTACAACTTGTGTATGACCATCACCCACTTAACCATGCAAAATAGAAAATTTTCAATGTTAAGGAACATAACATAACTTTTGAAACATGAAGGATTATTTCTAAAAATTAAACCATAAATTTCTAGGTTTTGAACAAAATAAAACCTTTGATGAGTCAATGGCCCAAAAAATTCATGTCAAAACCACATCATGTATTATTTCATGCAAAAATTCAAAATTCAAATGTTTTGAAAACCATTTTAATTTTTCCAAAAAGTTCATATACACACATAAGTTTTTTACTCTCTTAATCATAATCCTCATATTTACATAAAACCACACAAAAAATATTGTGAGATTTCATTCACATGCATACATATTCAACATAACCATCTTTTCACTGAACTTGAATATTTCAAAACTACATTAAATATCACCAAAGAAACTGATAAAAACTTGTAGAACCATACTTGGTACCACTTTCCAAACAATCTCTTGAATACCATCCTCCAAATCTCCACAAGATTCTAGAGATCCAGAGCTTCACTCCCATTGAAGAGCTTGTGTAAAATGACCAATATATCAAGAAAAAAAAGACTTATATCTACCAACATCATTTTTGTAACCAACTTGTGATTTGTCCATATCAGATTGGTTTGCATTAACTAATTTTGTGTTTAATAATCCTACCAAATTTTTATTAGCAACAATAAAACTATCCATGCTTATCCATTCACACTATCTCATTAGCTAATTACTAATTTTTAAGGAATAGACTATTTCAATTAATGCCCTTGCTGCCAAATCTCTAGGTGATCCTTAAGCATCGAGATTATGCTTTTGTAGTTAACACCCATGCCAACTTATATGCCATGATGAATGCCAATTGCTACACAATATAACTACCAATGCCTAAGCGTCATGATTATGAATTATGTCATGTAAAAATATTTTAAAGATTTTTAAATATGTCTTCAAGACATACACTTAAAGTTTAAAACATTTGAAACTTTTAATCATAGACATATATATTCTATGTTTTTCAAAAATATATTGTAAACTTTGAACAATTAATATAACCTTGTAAGGATATAACTCACAACATATAATATACCTTCCAAATCTATCACGTGAACCATAAACCATGTGATTCAATAGTCAAATCATCAGATGATCCATCAAAGAACAACACTATAGGTTAATTAGAGTAAATAATAGGATTTCAAAATTTGATTCAAACATACTAGAATTTCAAATATCCATCATGTTATTAATAATGAATTAAACTAAGACATAAATAAAAAAATACATATTTAGATGTAATGTCTTTGCAAGATGCCATCTCACCATTAATCATCATGAACCATGAATAAAATTGACTATGAAGATAAAAATAGCATCATAAATCAACTGAGATAATTGAAAACTAGAAATCTATGTATCAACTAAAATTGTCAAAAGTATGAGAAATCTGAATAGGAAACAACTGATTGCATCTAACTATATATGCATATGTTATTCATTATTCCACCATGATCTTTGAAACCAAATAAAACATAAATAAAATTTATCAATAGATCATTAAAATTTCATAATAAAAAAATGTATTTAGAAATACTATCAATCAATAGGGTCCCCGAGACAATTTTAGGCTTTATGACAAGGTCATCTCTATGGCATCAAGTATAGATTTTGAAAATTTTAGGAAGGGGGGTTAGAAAATAGGCATAACACACCCTATATTCATTTTAATCTCTAAGTATTTAATTCATATCATATAATTTTCATTAAGCCCTAACTCACCCTCATTAACACTAAACTTTATCATTTTGGTCTTGTTGACATTTTTCATGTGACTAGACCTCTATTGTAATATGAAAGTGGTAAGTGATGCATTAAGTGTGAATTTATTCCTTTTATTGACAAGAGAAATGAAATCACATGATTTGATGAGAGATTTTATGACTATAATTTTAGATATTTCATGCTTTGATGGTTTGGTAGTGTTATTCTTGGAGGCCTTATTCATGAGTGTTTTACCTCAAAAATTTTGTAGTGATGTTGGAACCTATTCTAAAGTCCAGTGGATCCCATACTTTTATGTCTTGTGGATTCAAATAGTGGATGATTCAAGTGAATATTTTGATTACCTAATTAAATCTTTGGATAAAATAAATTAAACATATCTACATGATTAAAATTGTACTAGAAAATAATTGATATGTGTTGTGATGGTGTTGGGTGGTTGTGTGGACATTAATTTTATTTAAACTTTCACAAGTCCAAGTCATGGTAGATTAATTATTTTCACCCAGGTTTAAAGCATATATATAGTTGACGTTACATTCCTCAATTTTAAGCACTTATAATTAGTAACTTTTTTACAAAGTGAGCTTAGATGGGTGGATTTAGATTAAATTGATAGGTTGATAAAGTATTATTATTTGGAAGTAGTATTATTTTTTTAACCAATATGATTTATTGGTATGATTTGATTATCCTTCAAAAATTTTAACATATTGGCAAAATGATCTAAAGGACTCAAAATAGAAGATATCTATGTTCAAGTCCATAATGAAACCATGTTTATCATATTGATTAAAAGACATTGATAATGTATAATTTTATCAAAGCTATAACAATTTCCTTTTTGACACTAAAAATATATAGTGAAGTATGGGTACACCTGTCAAATTATGAATCATGAGGTTTTAATTTTATTAAGTAAAAAAATATTAATGAATGAACAAAGTCCATAAGGAATGATTGCATTTATAAATATCATTACATATTGTTTGAGTAAATCAACATTTCCTATTATGGAAAGCCATTAGGGTTTCTGAAAGGATACGAGGGACATTATTTCACCCCTTGGGTTTAAATGTGGAAGAATGAAATTCATGGATGTTATGGGGAGCTATTACACCTAATAATAAGAGAATAACTATGTTTTCATTTTGTAAACAAGCTATCTATACTCAACATGCTTCCACATTGTGTATATAGCAGGGCATATGTTATTTTCGATATATTTGTTCATTGTTTGATGGATGTCCATATCATTTTTGAAAAAATATCATACATTGAATACAGGGTCAGAAGGAATATCCCCATAGGAAAGTAGGGCATGTTATTAGGGAAATTTCCCTCTTTTGTTTGAAATATTTTTGCATTCTATTTTTTACATAAGTATAATAATAATTTTTAGTTATTATTGGGATATATGCCCAAACATGATTATATAGACAAGCATATGTGATCCTATATCCCAATAAGGGTTAAGATATTTTGGGTATACAATTCATATGATGTATCTTTTGGGTTATGATGGAATGAAATAAATTATTGTTGTACATGATTTGGTAATTACAAATGCTAAAAAAATTATCAATTTGATTGTGAAAAATGGTTAAAATGATTTCCGTTTTTATAATATTATTAAATAACTAATTTTTCTTATTATTTCCCTACTAGGTTATGCAAAATAATTGATCTTTATTTCTTATGAATTAATAGAAGGATTTTTATTAAGGTAATGGTGGTGCATAACATCAATTGCCCTTTATTAACGTTTTGTTTTTTATATGTCAAATATATTTTAGTATCTATTTTGAAATAGAGATTTATGGATTTTGGAAAATAATTATTTTTTACATCATTATGGGTTCAACATGTTATATAGAAAATTAGGATTTTTTTTCTTGTTGAGTAGTTTTAGAGATTGCTTGACAAAAAATATGGTTTTTACTAAATGATTTTATTGTATTAATTAAAACCTTGTTGTCGATGCTTTCTTAAAATTATTATTTCTTAGAAAAAATTGGGGTAGTGTAATTGTAGTTTCTTTTCTGAAACCCTAAAAGTGCTGATGAAAAGATTATCATAAAATGACAGTTGTTTGGTTTATTTGTATGGACTAGTTGATTTTAGTCAATCTATTTATTTTATGGCATGAAAGTCTTGATCTCTTTCCATATTTTTAACCTATTGGGCATGGTGTGAATAGTTATGGTTTTGTTGTTTTCTTTTGGGACTCCCTTTGTGGCTTTTTAAAGCAACTAAATGCTTAAATTAAACTTAACCTTTATGGTTTCGGGAATATTATGTACAAATTACTTTTTTATATTGATGTATGGTCAATTTTTATGTTGGGGTGTGGCTTTTCAAGTCCTAGTGATAATGTTGTGTTCATGATTATTATTTTTTAGTTATGTATAATTACCCATATGTTTTGGAGTTATATTTCAAAAGATCTAGAAGACTATTATTGGTTGTATATAGCCATTTTTATGCTCAAACTATACCCTTATTTCATTCAATTTTGAAATAATATCATTTTTAACAGTAATGAACTAATTTTTTCTTTACTTTGGTTATTATTATTGGTTGTAAGTAGACTTCAAGTTGTTATGGAATACACTATTTGTTGAATCAGAATCTTGTATGTATGTTAGAATGGAAGAGTGTGTCAATTTTTTCTAAAATGGTTTGATTTAACTATCATGAACATTATCTAACTACTAGAAAAGTTCCCTAAGCTGAAAAAGATACTTGGGTTGTTCTCTAAGTAATATAATTTTAATAATTGTTGGTTTGAGTTTTATTATTTATTTCACTAAATATTGAATTATACTTAAAATTTTGATTGAAAACTTGTTGACTCGTTGGGTGAATGCATGTTTATTGTATTTGAAGGTAGTTACTTATTCTGGTGGTTGGATATAAAAGATTATGTTCTTGCTCCATATTGTGGGTTGTCATTATCATTATGGTTGACTATTACAAAACCATGTGTTGGGATAGGTGCTAAGAATATGAATTTGTAATTCAAATTTTAAGAGGGTGGATGTGAGTTGGAGGCAATGAAAAGGAACCCTTAAAACTTGTTATATTCCCTTATGAATGATTTTTCTTCATATTATGTAAATTCCTAAGTATGGGTTGACTGATGTATTTATTGATATAATTTTGGTGTTGAGCTTGTTGTTGATTGATTAAATCTATATTGTTATCCATGTATGGAATTGATCAAAAATAAATCTTGAGTGGTACTCATCATGTAGTCAAATGTTCATGCTATCTAATATGGTCCCTTGTATGGATGGAAATTAACTCCTACCATGTAAAGGATACTTACGTAGATAGTAATATATTGATCATCTTTAACTCACTTTTGTTAAAATATATGATAGATGTTGGTTCTAATTTATATTAATGTTACATTGGCATTAGATTATAAGTAAATAAGGGTATGAGAATTATTATTTGATAAACATGTGTGTCCAAGTGTATTTATCAAGTTGGAGTCAAATGAATGCACATTCTTGTACAAACACTAATGACTATGTTATGAAATTAATGTTAGGTAAAATGGTTGGTAATAAAGTAAAAGGGGTGTAATAGACCTAATTCCATGTTGCGATAATTGAGTGGATTTTAGGTAAGGAGGAACTTTATGGTATAATAATAAAGGCCCACTATTAGCATCTATACAAGTTGAAGTTGAAAATTATATGTGAATTATTAGTATTTATACCGTATTAAACATATAAATGGCTTGTGGAATCACATTTCATCACAAGGATAGATGATATAAGTATGAACGCAATGTTGAAGCTGTAACCTGTACCTATAAAGTAGAATAACTTTGATTACCTATATGTACAAATAAAATAATTATCATGTTGTTATTTAAATAAGTATATTAAGAAGAAGATGACTTGACAATCATGTGTTGACCTAGGTCTTAACATGTTTTATTACAGGAAAAGGCTTGTCCTAATTAAGCATTAGGTGATCATTTTGTGAAGGTTGTCTTTTGTTTGGGTCTTGTATGTAATCACACTCGAGTAATCAATCTCTTTATTTTATGATTTTAATAGACAATGTATTAGATAGACGTCTTAAATGAATTTAGGAGTTGAAGTAATTATTCATTCATTTATGTTTGCTAAATGCCATTTCCTTTATTTCATGGTTCATTCATATTTTATCTAGATGGGTATTTAGATTAGAAATAAATGTTGAAAATGAATTTGCTCTTCAATGAAATTTCATAATTCTTGGATGTTGAGATGAAAATGAAATAAATTAAATCCATAATTAGAGAATGTGTTTTGCCAATGGTCTTGTTTTGGGTGGTCATAGTTGTCTTTTTCCTAAAGGTTGGTTGTGTTATTTAATATACCTATGTTTTCTAAATAAATTAAGGTTATATCCCTGAATGTAAAAATTATGGAATCTTGAACTACTATGGAAATATTTTAGTCATAACAAGAGGCATTATTAATGGCTACTACAACCCTTTTTTACATCTAAAAGTGGTCACTGTGCAAAATAATGTATTTTTATTACTCTTCAGAGTAAGATGGATACTTATTGAGTTAATCATTTTATACTTGTTATGTTATGGTTTAAAATTTATATTTAGAAAGGAATTCTTGAATGTTAAGGACAACCCTTTTTTGTCCTTTTTCCATAAGGAATCATAGTGACTTGAAACCATTAAGGAAATATTATTCTCAAATATAAGTTCATCATCTAAGATTATGTTAGAAAGGATTACTAAATGGGAAATGAACTTGTAAGTATCAATTGTTTACTATAATATAATTAATATCCTTAAGAATTAAGCTATTATAATATGTTTATTCTTTCTTAAAATCTCATTTAGCAACTTCATAAAATTAGCCTAAATATTCAATCCAATAAGGATTGTGATTCTAATATGATAACCTTCCTTGCATAAAATAAATTCTTGATCTATACAAATTAAGGTTGAACTATCTTTTCAATTTAAAAACAAAATTAAAATCTTGAACAAAATTAAAATCTTGAAGGAAATAAAGGACCCAAATTTTGATGGTAATGAAATGGTTAGATGAATACATTGACCTTGGGTCATCATGTTGGCTGAGCTATTATTCACCCTTATCATGGCTCATCATGTCTATGAATATATTTAGTATGTCATTAGCATGGAAGTTATATTTTCCACTTGGAATAGCATGGTAATTGGAACCCAATCTATTTGGGTTATGGATAAGTAGTGGATTTTGAATCAGTTTTGAATTTTTGTTCATTTTGTTCAAGTAATAAAATTATGAATTATACTAGGAGGTCAAGTGAACCCTAGAATTTGGTTTATTACTTACAAACCTAATATGTTTAAATAAATAAAAATTAGTTTTCTTCAATCATTATCTTCTTTTGGTTAAGTAAAGCATCCTATCAAATAATTTTCTATTACTTGGTGAAACATGAGCAGTACTACTTGTAATTGTGATGGAACTATTGTTATAATATGAAATAAAGAGATAAATTATGTCTCATTATATTCTGTAGAACCTTCTTGGAAATTTGTTAAATATTAGATTAACTCTATTCTTAAGGATTGGGATTCTTAGTTCTCTTGCACTCTTTATAACAATGCTTACTCCTTAATGAGTTTAAAATTGATAATAATACTTATGAATGGTTATCAAGCTCACTCTCAAGACTTATGAGATTTAAATTATTTATCTAAATTAAATTCTTGTGAAAAATAAAAATAAAAATGTGTGGACTAGTTTGATTTATTTAATTTGGTATCAAAATCTTGTGCTCTAAGTATTTTCCATAATATGATGATATTCATGGCCTTGGTTGAAGTCATCCCTATCTAAAGTTAGGTTGTGTTAAGGTATATCTCACTTGATCTCTTCTTGAACTATATGGGTGGGTTAATAGGAGTCAACACGACAAAATTCCATTGCTAGAATTAAAGTGAATACTCGGTATCTGTTGATGATTTGTGGAAGCATGCCAACATAAGATGCTCAAGATAATAATTCCTTGAAATGTTTAAGGGCTTAACCTACAAATTTTGATTAAGGAGAGAACAACTAATTTTCATGGATAAATCAATTAGTTTGATAATATTCACTGGTAAAATTTCAGATTGATCTTTGGATGCTAGGCATGAATGGTTGACTCCACTACACATACATATATTACCTATACTATTGAGTATGGTGAAATGAGTGATGAGTGAAACCAATATTTTGTTTGCAATAATGAACACTAGAGCCTATTGTATATTCTCAATACACTATGCTTATATTGGTACTCATGATTTGTATGGGCATGAGTCCCAAGGTAATTTTAATAACATTAAATTATTGGTTATTAATGAAGTCTTGAATTATGAACTAAATAACTTAAGCTGATTAGTTTATGATCAATTGGGATGACTAATTTTATATTATGAATGATCTAAGAGGTAACCTCTTTGGAAAAGAGTAGTTGATCCTGTATTTAATGTAACTATAGCAAATAGTTGTATGTTTTTATTAACTTTATGTGTCACTATAAGTGACTAGTTACAACTATGCAAGTTTTATAATTAATGTGACTAGTGAATTCAGGGAACTATTTGGTCTAAATTTTTTGGGCTTATAAGTAAGTATCAGGAAGGTCTTGTTGGCTAAAAAATTGGTATGGTTGACTGATTACAATTGTTATGTAACCTGAAAGTGAATAAGTACTATGCTCTATGATATTATAGTGTTGGAAAATATATGAATTTTAATTGAAATTAATGATTATGTAAAATTGTAATTATAATTTGAATATAATTGAATTCAACCTGAACCTTGGTTGAGTCCACTCTTCCCAAGGCCACACTATGTAAAAAAATAACACTAGTCAACCATTGGCTTATTTTTGAAGTCCAATTCGGGGACTAGAGATAAATGTTTGATTTTGGAAATAAATGGATGAATGTATAATGGATTTTTATGGATTTTTAGATAATCCATCACATGATACTTGAAGTATGAAATCATTGGGATGACCAAGGGTGTGACTCAAGCCTAGAGGGCCATGTGGGGGTAAATGTGACTGACTTGTTTTTGATAAGTTAGAATGTCTTAGGACATTTTTTTATGACCAATAAATTTAATTATGTGTTATGATATGAAATCACCCTTGACATATAATTTTTAATCATAATGTGTGACCTATAGCCTATGGTTCTTGTTGACCAATTTTGACTTTTAGGTCAAAATAGGCAGCCCCTAGTAAAAACATCATTTTTAGGCCTATAAGGGGGTATAATATATTTACATAAGTTTTTTTATTGGCAATTTCATGCATCCCAATGTTATATTAACCTTGGTCACTCATTTCATTAGTCTATCATGTCATTTGGGGTCATTTCAAGGGTCTAAATGGTGCATTTAATGCTTTACATAAATTTCTTGGAAAATGTGTAATTTAAAAAGAGTTATATCACATGAAATGTGTCCTAGGATGTATTTTTTAACTATAAATAACTTAAAATTGGTAGGTATTTTAGAAGAAAGTCAGGTTTCTTGGAAAAGAAAGAGAATGTGGCACTTGTACGACCTCCTTGGAAAGTTTACCACTTTAAAAACATTTAAATGTCACATTACAGACACCACACACTCAAATACATGTTTTTAAATCTAAAATTAACATTTATAGCTCAAAATCATTCTATCTCTTTTTCATCCTTCTTGGCATAAAGAAGTGACTTGTAGGTTTCCACTTGGTAGGGCAAGTAGAAAGGGTTTTAGGTAGATTTATATTGGGATGGTTTTGTACAATTAGAGACCTTAAAATCAAAATAATATTTTTTATAAATGGTAAAATTTACTTCATGAACCATCCATTTGAAGTGGATTGTGCAAATCTGCTTATCATTCTTTACACCATTCAGGTTTTACTTTGGTATGAGTGATTCCATACAAAATAATTGCTAATATTTTCTCAAAAAGATTTTGGATATGTCTCCTTATATATACCATTATTAATTTAAATTTTGAAGTTGTTTTCATTAGTTAATAACCTTGAAATGGAAAAATAGCATATTCTATGTTGATGAGTAGGTTTCTAGTGTTTTTTGAGTTTTCATGCTTTATGATTGGTTATAGAGGGTTATGTTAATGTATTTAATAGGTTTCCAAAGTTATATTTATTTTACATTAACATTAAAATATCAATATATAATCAGATCCTCCATGAATTATATTTATAGTACACTTTTGCATAATTCTTTCATTAATAGACACCTTCAAGTAGTTTCATGAAGGTTTATCAATGTTGAACAGGAAGTGTACAGGCTTGTTCTGAGATTGAATCATCTTGAAGTTTCATTAAAAATGTCACTGAGGATAAATCACTTGATTGAGAAGAAAAACCCCTTCAAATAAATTGACAAATTCATTCTCACTACCCATATTTGTAACTCAACCTCCATCTACAACAGTCCCTTCTATGATGTCATACTAAGACCAAAATTTTGATAGGTTTTCAATATTATAAGAGTGATAAAATTGAATTTGGAAACTTAGTGAGGGTATATGAGATGTCCATAAACACAAGTGCCTTGTATACTATCAAATTCTTAACCATTGCCTGAGTTTGCAAAGGTCCACCTACAAGTGGTAATGGCAGAGAGATGGAGACATCATGTTGAAGCATTGAATCATGATTGGAAAGCCTTGGAGCCATAGAATGTGAATAGATATAGTTATACTTGTTCAAAGCGAAAAGTTGACAAAAACTAGTTGAAAACTAAAGCCATATGAATGACTAAATTTTTAGGCCTACAATACTTATTTGGATCAAATAGAGATCCAGGAGGTTTTATAAACATCCTATTATTTGTTTTCTAGAGGAATTGAAATAAATAATTATACTCATATTGTGGTCCTTGGCATGGACCATGAGTAATAAAAGTTGTAAAGGATGAAGACAAATGGAGAAGGCTATTCTAGAATTGTAAAGGTGCCCTTAAACATACTAAAACCAAATAGTATTCACCTATAGGAGTGTAGCCTAGGTGACCTTATACTCTAAGTTTTGACCATTTTAGTTTTAGTAACCTTGGTGTTGGTTTCAAATGATTCAAGGGACACTCATGAAATAAAGGAGTCTTAAAAGGAATTTTACCTAGTATTGTCACCTTCCCATGCTTACCTAGTATTTTTTACAGGTGGTCTAATTGGGCATCTACAGTAGGCAAGGGTAGATGGTGAATTCCTTGAAGTTATCATGATGTTTGATGAGAACTCAAGGCATAAGATAATGCAAACATACATTGTGTCACTTGAGGGAATTAAATGGAATCTATAAATACTATAAGCAACCCTTTTTAATCCCATGAAACCTATATACAAGTTAGAGAGAGTTGTCTTGGTCAAAAAACTCAATCAAATAGTGAACTAGCTTGGAGTATAGACATGGTTGTAAGGAACATAAAAACTTTAAAAAGATGAAACATGTTTGGACACCTTAGTGGATGCATTAGGATTCATTTGGCATCATGATCATTCATGAAAGAGCTAGAGATAACCTACAAGCAAGGTTCAAGATAGACTGTCTCAGTCATGGAGGAGTGACTCAGTCTTAGAGAGCTAGGATGAGTATGAAGGCAGTCATAATGTGAGGTCTAACCAACACCTTATGCCACTTTATGGGATCCATTGGATGTATAAACAATATCATGAACACCTTAGTTGACCCTAAATCACCACATATAGGCATGTATAGACTAATATAGGTAGTGGCTTAGGTGAGTATCATTTGATCATTGGAAATATGATAAAAATGGCTCATATGATTGTAATAATCCCCAAGTGACTCCAAGGTGTGTTGAAGATTAATTTTAAAATTATTTAAATATTTAATGGAATGTAAATAAGCTATAGGTAGGATTCTCAGTCTTTAAGATTTTCTCAATTAGGTAAGATTGACAGGCAATGGACTGAGACAATGGATTTAGAAGAGGTTTCAAGTCACTTTTAGGTTGAGAAAGTGGTAAAATCAAGGCCTAATGGATTTTAAGGCTTAAATAAGGTTTTAAAACATCATTTAAGACCTAATTCATACCCATAAACACCTAAAAACACCTATAGGTGTCAAAATAAGGGCTGTCTCAGTGAGCAGGGTCTATCTTGGAGAATTTTGATGAATTGAATGGGAAAATGTTGACAAATAAGGCTAAAAAATGGTACATGGAAAAATAATGAGTTGAATAATCTCAAGAAATATATATTTTTCCTAGACTAATAGGGGAGATACACCTATTTTATCTCAAATAGGGGGTACTTTTCCTGTACATAAACCCCTACAACCATTGAGGAATGACTAGAAGATGTGGTCCAAAATTTGTTTGGAAATGAGATAAATGTGTATGTAGTTGAAATATATCCATAAAAACATTGTAAATCTAACAAGAGGGAGTGAAACTAAATGGATTACTCTAAACTACAAGGTCTGCAGTCAAGCAAACTAAGCAAGGAATAGGCCTAAAGGTCTAAATGAGGAGCTTCATCATTTATAATTTTAAGTGAGATTTATAGGCTACTATAAAAATTTTATGGGGAAACCATATATGTTTCTTGGCTATCACTAAATAATAAAAATCCATCAAAGGCTATTTTGGGTTTAAGTTACAGTCAGACCCCTATGAATATAACTAGACCTAACATCCAAAAGGTGGGTCAACTTAAATTTTAGCTTGGGTTAGGAATTTAAATGAATTTAGTCATGTTTATCAAGTCAATATAGATTTTATCTAGAATTTTTTTCATATTTAAGCATAAAAATGCATTTTTGGACTTCAAGACAACTCAAACATGTAGGAAACAAGAAGACAAGCTTGAGTGGCCATTTTCAATTGCTCATATCTTTCATGAGGTATTGAATGGGAACTAAAGGGGTTAGTGAGTGTTATAAATGTTCTAATAGGAAATATTTTTGTAAATACTTTTCAATTTGGATGTCCCAACTTTATGAATAATCATTAAGACCAAAAATAGGCCTAAAACACTACTAAACCCTTACTAAGGACCAGTCTTGGAAAATTGAGTTGGAGAGATACTCTAAGTATATATCTTAACAATAATAACCATTGGTAATTATATATGGCATCCCTAGGATATTCCACACCCTTTTGGTTGTACAGATGGAGGTAGAAATAGGTTTTTTCTCACTATTTTGTGTTTTGTGAAGGCTAAAAGATAAATTAGGAGATGAAACAAAGTTTGGGTGGAATATTTACACTTAATATAACTAAATTTTATAATTTAATTTCATGAATAAACATATAAGTTCCCCAACTAGGCCAATGCTTTCATCCAGTAAAATCTGGCCTAATGCAAATGCTAGAAAGAAGGGACAAAATATTAAAGTGATTTTAAGGTACCCTGTATGATTAGAAGGTCATGAAGGGTATTTAAAATTTTAATACAGTTCCTCTCATATATTTTTATGGACAACTGATGCCAATTTTTAATCCAAATGTGAAAGGTGCATGGAAGGTTAGTTTTCAGGACAATAGATGATGATGGCTCTCTTTCAGATCATTTCAGAAGACCAAGCATGAAACCAATTCATGAAGAGTCATTTTTATATCCTCCCCTTAAATTCTAATAATTTTACCTACCTTTAATTATTTACAATATGTTTAAATAACTCCAATCATAAAGGCATTTTTTATATACAAAAGGAGGAGTTTTGTGCCACTTTGCCTAACTTTGATGCCTTGGATTGACATTTATTGATCTTGACCTTGCATGTTTCAACCCATATATTATTCCCATGCATGTATAACTAATATTATAATCTTTAAAAGTGTCCTTGTGACCCTTGGACCTCTCTCTCTCTCTCTCTCTCTCTCTCTCTCTCTCTCTCTCTCTCTCTCTCTCTCTCTCTCTCTCTCTCTCTCTCTCTCTCTCTCTCTCTCTCTATCTATAAGAGTTGGATATTTTAGCATTGTATTCTATGCTCCACCTAAGTATGGAGAAGCCCTTCTCAATTTTACACCTTTTGATTAATAAAATTACTAATTTTTACCTCTACCATGACTATACTTATTTTTCTTACTTGAATGTGTGATCTTGCATAAGAAAATACTAAGGATTCCTTAGTATGTTTCTCATTCTTCACCTATTTGCATCTTCTTTTTGCAGGGCATGTGATGTGTTTCAAGAGATATCAAGGTTTAAGTGAGTTATTATTTTCATTAGTGCCCTCACATGCCTCTTGTATAGTCCTCCTAGTTTTTTGCATTCATCTATAACCCCACAACGTAATGTTGATGCAAGAAGACATTGATTGGAGAGTGTATGTTTTAGTTATCCTTTGATTTCAAGTGTGAGATTCATATGGTTGGATTTCATCAATATATTTATTGTATCACCTACATTATAGTAGTTTGATTTTGGTTATCCATCACTCTTTTCACCCCAAATTTATTAGTAGTAGTAGTCAGGTGGTACATCAAGGGAGCTAGCCCTATCTAGAGACTTACTTCATTCTTTAGGCTATCCACAAGCCTAGAAGTGATTTCATTATGCCACTTGGATGCAGAGAGCTTTGTCATCTCCTCAAAGGGTGAATATCCAAGTGACAAAATTTCATGCATGTAAAACTATTATATGTTGTCTATGATTATAACAAATTATGTAAACTTTTTAATTTATCCACAGTTTATGAATGTAATATACTATGTGAGCCTTATATTTGTTTCAGGTTTTCAACATTATTGTTTCATATACATGTCATAAAATAAGTGTGACCTTGTGTTTTTAACATAAAATGATCTTAAGAGACTTATATGATATGACTTTACCTCTTGAAACCAACCTATATAAATTGAAATGTTCCAGGGTATAGTGTTATATTGTGTGGTGTTATCCCATATCATTTCTCTAATAATGAGCATTGATGGAGGTATGAGGTTAATTGTGTAAAAACACTGTATTACTAATGATTTATACCAATTATGGGCTAGAATTTTGAGTCTCTCATAGACTAAAAACCTACTTCCCCTTTACATGAGGTAGCCACCTAATTCATTTTGGATGTGCACCATGAGTGGCATAAGTTGGTCATTAGATCTTCATGAATTATGGTCATATTATTGATTAAGTGTTCCTTTAACCACCTATTGAAGGATGTTTTGAAAATAACCCTCGTGTATTTTATGTTGATATATCCTTTTGAAATGTTAATGAGTCTTGTAAGTTGGGTTTTGTATAAAAAGTTAAAAAATATTGAGGTTGTAATTGCTAAAATATAGGCATGTATTGTCTTATAAATGTAAGCATGATACAAATGAGTTAATGTTTATTTTAACTAAGGAAATATTCTATAATTAATTTTTTAATTTGTTTAAATCATGACTATAATGTATGCTTATGCTCAGAAGGAATAATGTAAAGGCCTGATCAAGTAGTTTATGAATTTTAGAATGTTTCCATGAGGTAAGGACAAAATAATAGTGGGAATGGGATCCATATAACCATCATGTGAGATCAAAAAACTAATGGAGAGCATGAAAAAATACTAAAAGGGTTGTATGTGAATGCCTGGGATGGATTCTCCAGTGTTTAGTGTGGTTGGTGTGTGATGTTGCACTCATCCAGAAATAATGTAATTATGGTAGTCATAATAATACAGTTTGATATTATTTATATCACTCTAAGATTAATTACAAAAATTATGCATAAAAATTAATAAAAAGTGATTTAAATATCACATAAGAGTATGGTTACTATGATAATCCACATTATATGGTAAATGTTATATGGAAAAGTTTAAGATATGACTAACTTTTTGTAGAAAATACCACATTTAAATGTGGAACATGATTTGATTTAGTTATTTTTTTCATAAATAAATTATTGTTACAAAATTAATCTTTTATAATCAGGATTGAATAAATCAATCTATTTTATATATTTAGAATAACTATCACAAAATTCTAATGTAATTGGTCACATATCCATGTTGTGATGAAAATTGAGCATGAAACCATTGAAGTTTCAAGTATTTTGGTTCTATTTTCTAAAATTTTCTGTAAATATAAACCTATAAGGGTTTTTAAATAAGGTATTTTATATTATATTATATTTTATATACATTTATATATATATATATATATATATATATATATATATATATATATATATATATATATATATATATATATATATATATATATATATCTGATTTTTAGTTTACCCTCTAAGGTGCCAGGATAATGCCTTTTTAAGGAGGGGAGGATGTTGCATTCCCAAATTTAAACCTCTTCTAATTGGTAATTGTCTTGCAAAGCAATCCCAGATGGGTGGCTTTAAAGGAAATTTCTAGGTTGATAAAGTATTATTCTTCAAAATCAGTCTTAATTAAGCACCAATATGATTTCCTAACATGATTTGATTATTATTCAAGTTGTTTAACATCTTGGAAATAGGTCTTAATAGACTCAAACTAGAATATATCTATGTTCAAGTTCTAGGTGAGACCATGATTTTAATATTTCTTAAAAGACATTGATAATGGATAACTTTATCAAAACTATAATGAGTTACTTTTGGACCCCCAAAATGTCTTGTGAAGGATAGACCTTACACCCATCAAATTCATAATAATGAATTTTTACTTTTATTAAGTCAAAATAAATAAAATTAATTAATAAATTGTATAAATAATGATTGCATTTGTAAATATCATTATATATTTTTGACTAAATTTAGTTTTACTTGCATGGAAAGTCATTAGGGTTTATGCATGGCTATAAGGGCCACTATTACACCCCTTGGGGGTAGAGTTTGAAGGATGAAATTTTTGGCTATTATGGGGAGCAATTACACTGAGCAATAAGAGAATGGTTTTGTTTCCATTTTGTAGACAAGCTTTCTACAGAATATGCTTCCACATTTTATACGTACTATAAGTCATATGTTATTTTCATGAAAATTTTCTAATGTTTTATTGACTTCCATACCATTTTTGCAAAGATCTCATGCATTTACTACAAGTTAGGAAGGGATGACCCCACATGCAAACTAGGGCATGTTAGTAGGTAAGGCACCCTCTTTTATTTAAAATATTTTTGTATTCTAATGTTTAAAATAGTAAGATAATTATTTTTAATTGTTACTTGGATATATGCCTAGACATTCTTTCATAAATAAACATATTTAAGCCTATACCCCAATAAACGTAAATGTATTTTGGTTATGCAAGTGGTACGCTACATATTATGGGTTATGATGGAATGAATTAAATTATTGTTTTGCATGATTTGGTAATTGTAAATGTTGAATGGGTTATCAATTTGATTCTGTAAAATAGTTAAATTGATTTTCCTTTTTATGATATTATTAACTGCCCAATTTATCTTATTTTTTCCTCCTTGGTTATGCAAAATAATTGGTTGTTGTTGCTTATGAATTAATATAATCATTTTTCTTGAGGTAAAAATAGTGCATAGCATCAGTTATCCTTCATTAAAATTTTGTAGTTTAGATTTTAAACATTTTTTTAATATCTATTTTAACATATGGATTTATAGCTTTTGAAATTTTTTTTTTCTATCATTATGAGTTCAACTTGTTCTATGGAAAGTTGGGAATTTTTCTTGTTAGGTAATTTTGGATACTACTTAAATCCAATTATGGTTTTCATTAAATGATTTTATTTTATTAATTAAGACCTTACTATATATGTGTTATTAAAATCATTAGTTCTAAAAAAATGGGGTAGTGTGAGGGTAGTTTTATTGTTAAAACCCTGAAAGGGGAAATGAAAATATTGTCATAAAATAATGATAGTTGTAGGTTAATTTGTATGGATGACTTGATTTTATTTTACCTATTTCCTCTATGGAATAATGGTCTTGAGCTCTTGCCATATTTTTACTCTATTAGGAATGGTGAAAATAGATGTGGGTTTTGTTGTTTTCTTTTGGGACTCCCTTTGCAGCTTCTTGAAGCAATTGAATACTCAAATTGAACTTATCCATGATGATTTTTGTCATATTATGTATAAATGAATTTAACACATTGATACATGGTTAACTTTTATATTGGGGTATGGTTTTTAAGTCCTAGTGTTAATGCTGTGATCACGATTTTTTTTAGTTATGTATAGTTGTCCATAGGCTTTAAGGTTATATTACAAAAGATCTAAAATCTTATTTTCGGTTGTACATAGACATTTTTATGCTTAATTTATACCCTTATTTCATTGGATTTTTTAGGAGTTGAAGGCAATCATTCTTAAGAGTAATGAACTAATTGTTTCTTTGCATTGGTGATTATTATTGGATATAAGTAGTCTTCTAAATTTTATGGAATGTGTTCTTTATTGATTCAATCCCTTGGATGTATGATATAATGGAAGAGTGTATAAAAAAATATTAAAATGGTTTGGTTTATATATGGTGAGCATTCTCTAGCTGCTGTAAAAGTTCCCTAAGCTAAACAAGATACTTAGGTTGTTCTCCAATTAATATAATGATGAAAATAATTGGTTTGAGATTTATTATTTATTTCAGTGAATCTTGAATTATTTTTTGATGGTTGATTGAAAATGTGTTGACTCATTAGGTGAATGCATGCTTATTGACTTTGAAGGTAGTTACTTTTTTTAGTGGTTAGCTAGAAAAAGTTAAGTTCTTGCCCCTTATTGTGGGTTGTCATTATCATTGCGGTGGACTACTATGAAAAATGTGTTGTGATAGGTGTTAAGAAAAAGAATTTATAATTTTAATTTTAAGTAAGAGGGTGCATATGATTTTGATTCAATGACAAGGCACCATCGAAACTTGTTATATTCCATTGTGAATTCTTCTTCTTTATATAATGTAAATTCTTGAGTATGGGTTGACTGTTGTATTTATTGATGTAATTTTGGTGTTGAACTTGTTGTTGATTGATTGACTCTATCTTTTATCCAATTATGGAAACTGGTCAAACATCAACCTTGAGTGGTAATTAACATGTAGTAAAGTGTATGTGCTATCTATTATTGTCCCTTGTATGGCTATAAATTAAATCCTACCTTTAAAAGGATACAAAGATAAAAATATATTGATGATCCTTAATTCACTTTTGTTAAGATATATGATATACATTGGTTCTAGTTTATATTTATCTTACATTGGCATTGGATTATAAGTAAAAAGGGTATGATAACTACTATTTGACAAACGTGTAGCCAAGTGAATTTATCAAGTTGGAATCAAATTAATACACATTCTATTGTGAATAGCAATAAATGTTGTATGAAATTAATGTTAGGTAAAATTGTATCTAATTAATTATCAGGGGTTTAATGGCCCTAATTATATGTTTTGATAATTAAATGGATTATAAGTAAGGATGCACTTTATGGTACAACAATAAAAGGCCCTCTCATAACATCAATATGAGTTGAAATTGAAACTTGTATGTGAATTATTGACATATGTACCATATTAAATATATAAATGGTTTGTGGAATCACATTTCGTCACAAGGATGGATGATATAAGTATGAGAAAAATAGTTATAGATTTACGCTATACTTGTAAAGTATAATCAATTTTATTACCCTATATTTACAATTAAAATAATTATCATGTTATTATTTAACTTAGTATATTATGAGGAAGATGAATTGACAATTATGTACAGACGTGGGTCTTAACATGTCTTGTTATAAGAAAATGATTATCCTAATCAACAATTTGGTAATCATTTTGTGAAGCTTGTATTTTATTTTTCTCTTGTATGTGCCCACACTTGAGTAAATAATCTCTTTATTTTGTGATTCTAATCGGTAATGTAATGGATAGACATACTAAATGAATTTAGGATTTAAAGTAGTTATTCATTCATTCATGTCTAATAAATTGCATATCCTTTATTGTATGGTCTATTCAAATTTGATCTACATGAGTATTTAGATTTTAAATAAATGTTGAAAATGTCTTCACTCTTCAAGGAAATTTTGTAATACCTAAAAGTTGGGATGAAAGGGAAAAAAAATTAAATCTATACTTATGAGAATGTGTTTTTCTAGTGGTCTTGTTTGGGGTGATCATAGGTGTCTTTTCCTTGAAGCTTGGTTGTGTTATTTAATATAAATGTGTTTTCTTTTAGATAATAAATTTGAACAATGGATGTTTATTATGCAATTATACACTAAAATCACTCAAATTTACTCTCTACTTCATTAACTAAGAGCCACTAGAATATAATCCAAGTAAGATAAATATTTATAGCACCATTATAAAATATAAAGTTAATTTCTCTAAAAAAGATTTATAAACAAAATACTAAAGATTAACGATTGCTTATAGACTTATATTTTCTTAGACAACATGTGATTAGCATGATTCAAGGCTAAGATGATAGCATGGACTGATTTTTCATGGAGTTTTCTCATTTTTCTCTGCATGGTGGATGGGTTGTTTATTTATAGAGTAGGAGGAGGGAATATCAATCATCATAACTTAAAGTTAGGTGTAGGAAATCAATGGTGGGGAATTATATAAGGAATTAAAAATTCCTTGGATGAATCTAGAGGAGGGAATGTTCTAAGGGTAGAATCCTCTAGAGTATTTTTAGGTATTTAATCATGATTAGTAGGTGATTAGATAGGTGATTAGTGACTAGGGATGTAGGAGAGTCTAGGAATAGGCTAGGGTAGGTGGTATTAGAAAATTAAATATTAATATAATGGATTGATGGGGATATAATAAGATTAGATGACAAATGACATTCTGTAAGAAGGATTAACTTATTCCTTCCTCTTTCTCTCTTAGCTCCCCTTATTTACCTAGATTTATGAGCCATTTCCATACAAAAAACACATTGTACTTTTCTAGGGTGGGCCCTTACCCTTGTTTTGGATTTTATATGTTTGAGTTCCTAGTTTGTCCACCTTTTTCACCCTCTATGTGTTGGTTTGTATGTCAATAAGGACCTAATTTTAATTTCAAAAGACTATAAATACACATGTCCATTATTGTATATAACATGAATCCATCTCTCAAGAGATCAATTGTAAAAGTACCAAAGTAATTAATTCAAGAATTTAGAAAAGAATACAAGTATATATGAAGCATAAATATTATTCCATGCATTCATTGTAGATTAAAATATCCCGTAGAGTACACCATGAATCATTGGATGCCCTTGCTTATAATTCATTATAATGCATATGTTAATTTCTAAATTATACAAGCATTCTAAGGGCTTGATAATAATCAATAACAAGATATCAAAGGCTCCTAAATATATCACCATTTTTCTAGGTTTTGAGATGTGGTTGTCATATTAGGGTTTTTAGGAAGGATATCAATTTCCCATAGATTCAACATAAGTTTTGGAAAGTGAGAAAGGTATTTGAATCCCTAAAACTATCAAACATGATCATAAAATAAATTTTCACATGTCTATCATTTCTTAGGTTTTCAATCATGATTTCATAAATAACATTACTTTTTCAGAAGCATCTACACAATTTTAATGATAAGTTTTCCTTTTCTTCTATTTTTGAGGTCTTAGTCATATTATTATCTTGGCATGATTTGTACTATCTATTTTTAACCACCTTCTAGAGATTCATGTAAAATATGATGTTCTTATTAACCCACAATTATCATTTATTACCTCACTAAATTATTTGTGAAATTAAGTTTTATTTTATTTTTAAAAATCTAATTAGGTTTATTTTAAATGTTATGGGTAGTTTTATTGTATGTTATGAAACCCCACATTCCCATAAAAATTTTGGTGAATATACACTCACTTACACCCTTTTATTTTTCATGTTTTTTTATGAATCAACATTGTCTTGCATGCTTTGTATCCTTCTAGGGTTAGATCTTGTTTTTATTGTGATTGATCTAATTCTTCTCAGACCTTTTCCAAATTTTGTATTCTAATCCATCAACCCTAATGCTTGTGTGTTACATTCAAATACTATATTAATTATATTACATATTGTTTAAACCATATGGTCTTTACATGCTAGGTATTTTTTCATATTATCTATCCAAATTAATTAGATCTAAGAAAATAGGAGTGTTAGCATTAATTTTAATTTTATTGATTTTTTTGAAATTATTTTAGCTAACCTATACATTGTTTGCAAGAAAAGGACTCTTAAAATGATATTTTTATTTTTATTTCTATTGTATATGATGTTGAAGGATTTATAGCTTGATGGATGGATATAAGAAACGATCATGTTCATCAGTTGAACTGCAAACCTTTTGATAACTCATGAATCTTAATGCACATGTTAGATAAAACAAAATGATAAGTCCAAGTAAAATATGGAAATAATGTGTTACAAGGTCTAGGTTTATTTTTTATTTTAAATAGAAAATTAATTGCTAGTATTTACATCACTATTTACGTATAAAATAATAAGAAAATTTAAGAAAGAGGCATGGATCTTTAAACCATCATTGCACGAAGACCAACTCTATCGATCTCTCAATATTTTCATATTAGAATATGAAAATTTTAAAATTATTCCATCTAATATTTGTGTGAAAACCATTTTATTAATCTTTAGTGCTTGTGCGTCTATCACTTAGTATTTGAATTACGCTCTTATTAGTACATCTTCTCTATATTTTTAGTTATTTTTCTATTTTCTTCCGCCCCATTTCTTCCTTCCTCTTTCTCTCTTATCTCCCCTTATTTATTAAATTTATGATCCATTTCCCTACAAAACATACATTGTACATTTCTATGATGGGACCTTACCCTTGTTTTGGGTTTTATGTGTCATGATTTCCTAACTTGTCCACCTTTTTCCCCTGTTGTGTGTTGATTTTTGCACCAATAAGGCATTAATTTCAATTCACAAAGGCTATAAATACACATGTGGATTATTATATATTGAACATGAATCCATCTCTCATGAGATAAATTGTGAAATTGTCAAAGTAATTACTTAAAGCATTTAAAAAAGAATGCAAGTATATTTGAAGCATAAATATTACTCCATGCATCTATTATAGAGTAAAATGTCCTATATAGTAAATAATCATTCATTGGAATCCCTTGATGAACATTTATTATACTTTGTATGTTATTTTTAAAATTATACAAGTATTCTAATAGTTGATAATAATCAAGCTAAGGAGATCAAAGCCCCCTAAATGTGTCACCCATTTTCTTTAGGTTTATTTTATGTGGTTGTCAAATTAGGACTTTTAAGAAGGAGATCAATTTCTCATAGAACCAAAATAGTTTTTGGAAAGTGAGAAATGTATTTGAATCCCTAAAACTAATGAACATAATCATCAAATCATTTTTTGCTTGTCCATCATTTCCTAGGTTTGCCCTGACAATTTCATAAATAACACTACTCTTTCAGAAGCATCTACACAATTTTATTGAGAAATTTTCTTTCACTTTAAGTTTTATTGGGTCTCAGTCACCCTATTATTTATGTTTGATCTACACTATCAATTTATAACCACCTTCACGATATTTGTGTAGAATATGATATTCTCATTAACCCCCTCTTAGCATTTAATACATAAATAAATTATTTATTTAATTAAGTTTTATTTTATTATTGTAAATATAAATAGGTTTATTTTTAATGTTTATGGGTAGATGTATTGTATCTTTATCATACATATTTTGGTGAACATACACTCATTTGCATCCCTTATGGTTGCATATTTTTGTTAATCAACATTCTCTTTCATTATTTGTTTTGAATTTGATATAAGGTCATGTTGACCTATAATTTATGGGTCTCCAATGGGAAAATAATTAATATAGTGTATATGAATTCTCCCAAGCCACCTAACTTTTAAAAATTCCTTATCATCTCTTTTTATAACTACATAGGTTTGTAACTACATAGGCCCATCATGGGATGTCAAAAACCATAAGCATTTGCCTATCACAACTATAAAATTAGGATATCATTGGATACCACCTTTAAAAATGGCATGGGCTTTAACAATACATAAATATCAAGGTTTTGCATTAAATAAAGAAAATATTGATATCAGATATTTTGAATTCTAAGGTCTAACATTCACAACAATATCATGAGTATGAGATTTGATAGAAATTCATATATTTCTTAGTTTTTCATTTTAAATATATGCAAGGCTCTAAGAAAACTAATATGTAGTAATAAGAATCCAAGAAGAATAACAATATCACTCCATAGCATTGTGTCATCCTCACTTCTATAGCAAACCAATAAGCTTTGTAGTCACTCTTCTCAAGTTTAAGGTACATATTACTTGTTTCTTCTTATTTGTAAAAATAATTTATTTCTTACTTTGGTCTATCGATCCACTAAAGAAAAGGTTGCATAGGTTGATTTATATTTCACTTTGGTATGCATATGGGAAATAATAAATATATTTTAATGTTTTATTAACAAATAAACCATTATTCCTTATATTTAAATTAATTTACCTATCTACCTATAAAATCATCCCTATTTTTGAAACATGTTATAAGTAATCCAAAAAATATATATATGAACCTTCCCTTGTTCATAATAAAAAACTTTACTCCCTTAAAAATTATTACGACACCTTCATAATGTATCATTGTGTCAAAGACATCTTAAAATAAGTAAGGCACCCTGATTAATCTATGAATATAGGGATGGCATTTTGATCATATCATTCTCATTAACCCGTAACTCACTCCCTTTAATGCTCAATTTTATCATTTAAGTATTGTTGGCATTATTCACATGATTTGACCTCTATTGTAATCCATAAGTGATAAGTGAGGAATTAAGTTTATATTTATTCATTTTGTTAACATGAGCATTAAAATTACATGACTCAATGAGAGAGTTTATGATGATAATATTAGATATTGCAAGCTTTAATGGTTTGGCAATGTTAGTCTTGGAGGCTTCTTCATTGGATTTTTGCCTCAAAATTTAGCAATGATGTTGGAATCTATTATAAATTCCCATGGCCTCCATACTTGCATGCATCATGGCATGAAATAATTGATGATTCAAGTGAATATTTTGATGACCCAACTAAATTTATCACTAAAATATATTGAACATATCTACATGATTTAAATGGTACTAAAAAATAGTGGATTTGTATTAGTGATGGAAATGGGTTGTTGTGTGGATATTAATTTATTTAATCATCCACAGGTCCATGCCATGGTCAATTAATTATTTTCACTTAGGTTTATAGAATATGTATAGGTTAATACCATGTAAACCATTTTCACCTACGTCTATAGGATCTATATAGGTTCTTACAATGTAAATAGGTTATGTGTTTTGTATAGGTTTTGTCTTGATATATTTTTCTAAGGTTGTTTCAATCAGTTTAGATGGTCATTCATTTCATCTCCTTGGAGGAATTCCAAAATAATATGAAATTATTTATTTCACTCATCTATAATGAAATGCACTCATTCTACAAGGAGACTTGAAAAAATAATATTGGTAGTGACAAATCTCCTAGCCCAATTGAAAATACCATGTCGAGGATTCTTTTGGTTTCAAAATTGCCACTAAATGATAAATGTGAGTCATTATTATTTAGATTTGATAGGAAGACTACACAACAAGAGGTAAGTGTCACAATTATTTTTTCTAGATAAATGTATTCTTTCTTTATATTTTCCTTTCGAGTCTAGGGCATCAATATTTATGGCTAAATAGGCTTCCAAACATTGCAAATGGATAATAAATATTTATTGATAGAAGGCGGAGATGTCTTAATAAGTACTCATATTTATTTAAAAAAATCAATCCAATTATTTCCATCTTGTTCCTCCAAAAAAGCATGCCATGTATTTACATCTTATGCCTTAGATAAAACCAATTTGTTTCTTATTACCCTAGCTACTATTTAATATTATTTTTAACCCTTATCTATGTAAAAATCTGGTTGAATAAGAATCCTAAGAAAATAAAATGTGGAAGGATGAAACCTAATGTTTCCCAAGTAATAGATGTCCATAATTTTAGGTATGTAATTTGATTTTATTTCTTTTTTTCAGCTTTTCTAAAAAAAATTCATAGATTGCAACTCATTTCAGAAATTGATTAGAAATCAATATAGTTACATCAATGTAGAATGTGGGAGGCAAATATCCTCTAAGTTTTCTAAATTTGGAATAATGGTTGAATACATCACCAACAACAGACATATATGTTAGGAGGCACAAAGAACTAACATTTTGCTTAATTATTTAGGACTTGATAAAACTATGTCTAAGATTTGTTTTGTCAATTATGAATTTTACAATTATGGTCGTAAGTATCAACATTGTAGTAAGTAAAATGGATAAATCCATATTTTATCCTTCAGGTTTTAGGAAAGTGCCCCTTTAAATGTAGTAAATATAATAGGAGTAGAGGATAAGTTCCTTATACATAAATGGTTTGGCCTCATTTGTAAGACACTAAATAATAAATAAGGTGTAAGAAAATGCACAAGTTATAAAACTTATTTATCATTTTCTGATGTAAATTCTATATATATGCCATAATTTTATAAGTTTGGAGTTTGAAGTTGAGGGCTTCACATCAAAAAAACACCAAACCATTTTTCCATAGGAGATTGGTTTAGGCCTTAATCAGGCCTTATAGAATGTATGATAAATCATTCTATAGGAAACTAAAATTGGAGAGGAATTTTAGTATTTTTTATTGAATTTTGTTATCATGATTCATTGAGTTAATAAATTATGATAATAGCATCAAATATGCATCCTTATATAATGAAAATGGTGTATACATAGGTGATTCACCTTCTACCATGATTTTCTCTCCAATATCAAAGAGATTTTTAGCAAAGGATAGATTTGGTGTTGGAGAGATGAATTATTGTTTGGTTACCATAAAAAAATGGTTGGAATTATCAATTATAACATATTAATTTCTTATGTTATGTGGGGGAAAATTATAACCCCTTTGGCCAACTATTTCCATCTCCCTATTTTCGATCCATGTCATCAAAATATTTTCCTATTCACTTGTCCTTCTTAGGATATGTTCTCACATCCCTCCAAAAAGGGAACTTAGAGAAACATATATATTTACTAAATAAATTTGAT
>JARHVA010001169.1:3675000-3680000 GCA_037957365.1 Torreya grandis | reverse complement strand
CAACATGGCTCCACATCTGATGTGCAAGGTGAATCAATGTTACACTATTACACTGTCGTTGACATGAGGACAAGACATTAAGGTAAAAGAATCTTCTTTTAGCTTTGGTTCATCCATGTTGCTAATATATTGAATATTATAACTAATGCAGGTACCATATTGTAATAGATATTGATAAAGATATTGCCAAACTTTTTTTCTTTCTCATTCTTAGTAACATTAACAACAACAATTGTGTTTATAATAATAGTGCTTATTATTTACAACCTAAACTCAAACTCACTTTTTTAACTAATGTATGTGGTTATTCCCTTCAAGAAATACTCTAATCGTTCATGGAAAATTTACAATCTAACCCATCTTCCAATTCCTCCTATTACATAAAGTAATCTATATTAAATTCTTATCAAAATTCTTATTATTACTCCTCACCCACTTCACATTCATAAGCACTTAATTTTCAAAATTCAAATATAAAAACACATCCCTTCATACATTCTTTGTACCACCATGGCAAATGCTAATTTATCCATATTACATATTATAGTTCGCTTCTTAGTTGAACTAAGCATTTTTAACAAAGTTGAAGTCGGTGTTGAAACAGCCAAGCAAAAACAAATAAATAAATATTAAATAAGAATCAAATACAATTGGACGATATGCCTGACAGACCGATTTTCTAGAATAATGTCGAACTTCCGGACATGGAGGGAATTAGTCAGCGTTCACATTTAAAGAGTGCCTTCCAGACATACGCGGTGATTTTTTTTGGTTTTTAATGCGCAATGACTTTTTCTTCTTTGACAAAAACAGTCTCCTTGTTTACAATTTCTTGGAAGAATCTTTTATGGCCGCTGCAACTATATCAACACAAAATATATTCACTCCTCATCACTTACTTAACATCATTGGAGCTCTATTATATTGTAATTTTTAAGATCAACCGACCTTGTTCTGCCCTTCATACAATAATGGCTAATCTCGATGAAATTCGGAGAGTATATGAAATGGTGGATCAAAATGCAGATGGAATAGTGACCGTGGAAGAAATCAGTGGCTTCGTCATCAAGCTTGGAATGCCAATTTCTGAAGAAGATCTCAGATACATGCTCTTTAGTACCCCTCTTTCCAAAACTGAAGACGGCTGTAGCCACATGCAATTTGAAGAATTTGCTCATTTATGTCAGTTCATCTTCAACAATGGAGAAGAAGATGAGTCGAAGGATTTAATGGAAGCATTCAGGGTTTTTTATCGGAACGAAGATGGATACATCTCTTCTTCAGAGCTGCAACAAGTCCTCTTCACAATGGGTTTAATCCCCCGGGGTCAACACTGTGAGAATATGATTAGAAGATTCGATTCAGATAGCAATGGAGTGCTAGATTTCTTTGAATTCAAAAAAATGATGGCCTCTAAACTCTCACCATGATCAATGGTTCATAATTTGAAGACGTTGACAGAAGATTTTAAATTAAATAAAAATTAAATGGTTATTACTGAAGCACTAGAATAAGTTGCCAATGAATTGAAGAATAAAACACTATACTCTCGTTAACTGTAATATAGTGTTTCCTATAATATTTTATCTTTTAGGGGTGCTTAACTGATTTGCACTTTCTTTGCTTCATGAATTTTTTGACATGCCCAAATGCATTATATGGAATCACTGAATTATAGAGAATGTTTGCATTTCTATCTATATTTTGGAAATAAATATATAGATGTTGAGTAAATATATATCTAAATCAGTGAGCTCCTTTGGTTAAGCAATCACGAGTAAGGGGGCACCATCCTAGTCATAACCCCTTGACTCTCCATGTCAGGAATCTAGAGGGATTTGTAACTTAATGGATAGATATAACTAACTATCGTCTTCACCAGTCGAACTACAACCCTTTCGATACTTCATGAATTTTAATGTGCGTGTTAGATTAGATAAAATAACAAAGTACTAATAAAATATGGAAGTAAGATGTTACAAGGTCTCAGTTTTTTGTTTGTTTGTTTGTTTGTTTGTTTTTTTTTTAAAATAAATTTTAAAGCAAAAAGTAATTGGTAGGAGTCACATCACTATTTGGGTATAAAACAATAAGAAAATTTAATAAAGAGGCATGGACCCTTAAACCATCATTGCACAAAGACCAATTCTATCTATCTTTCAACTTTTTTATATTAGAAGATAAAAAAATTCTAATCATTCCTTATGTGAACACCATTATATTATTCTTGGGTGCTTACATGTTTGTCACTTCGTAGTTTAAATTAGGCTCTCATTAGGATGTGTTCCCTATATTTTTAGTTATTCCTCTACCTTCTTCCTCCCCATTTATTCCTTCCTATTTCTCTCTAAGCTCCCTTTGTTTCCTTAGATTTGTGAGCTATTTCCCTACAAAACATACATTATACATTTCTAAGGTGGGATGTTACCCTTATTTTGGGTTTAATGTGTCTAAGTTCCTAATTTGTCCTCCTTTTTCAATATTTGTGTGTCGACTTATACACCAATAAGGTCATAATTTGAATTCAAAAAGCCTATAAACACATAAGTATAATATTGTATATATCACATGAATCCATCTCTCAAGAGATCCATTATGAAAGTTCAAAAGCAATTAATTCAAGAATTTAAAAAATAATACAAGTATATCTTAAGCATAAATATTACACCTATAGAGTAAACCATGCATCATTGGATGCCCTTGCTGAACATTTGTTATACTGAATATGTTATTTTATAAATTATACAAGCTTTCTAAGGGTTTAATATTAATCAAGATAAGGAAACCAAAGGCCCCTAAATATATCAGGTCTATTTCTTCAGAGTTTTTAGATGTGGTTTTTATATTACAATTTTTAGGAAGGAGATCAATTTACCATAGATCCAAACTAATTTTTGGAAAGAGAGAATGACAAACATAATTATCAAATCAATTTTCACATGTCCATCATTTCCTAGAATTGACCTCATGATTTCATAAATAACATTAGTCTTTCAAAAGCATCTACACAATTCTAATGAGAAATTTTCTTTCACTTCTAGTCTTTTGGGTCTCAATCACCTTGTTGTCTAGGCTTGATCTACATTATCTATTTCTAATTACCTTCATGACATTCATGTAAAATATGATATTCTAATTAACCCCATAGTATCATTTAATACATAAATAAATTATTTATGTAATTATGTTTTATTTTACTATTTTAAATCTCATTGGATTTATTTTAAATATTTATGGGTATATGTATTCTATCATAATAAAATCAAACTTTCTCATAAACATTTTGGTGAACACGTGCTCACTTACATTCCTTAAGGTTTAATATTTTTGTGAATCAACATTCTCTTTCAGGTTTTGTATTCTTATAGGGTTAGATGATGTTTTTATTGTGATCGATCTAATTCTTCTAATACTTTTTCCAATTTATGTATTCCAATCTATCTTCCCTAGTGCTTATCTATTACATTCAAATCATAGATTAATTATATTACATATTGTTCAAAGCATATGGTCTTTACATGTTATGTATATTTTTATATTATGTACCCAAAGTAATTAGATCTAAGCGATTAGGAGGAATGTTAGGATTAATTGTAACCTTATTGATTTTGTTGAAACTATTTTAGTTAATCTTAGACCTTGCTTGTAAACAAAAGAGGACTCTAAAAATTATATTACTATTATATTTTACATTGCATATTATGTTGAGATGTTTTTAATAATAATGAGGTGAATGGATTCCAAATTGTTAATACTTATGATAGTGACCCAAGATGAAAATGAAAGACTAAAAGATTTGCACTCCTTAAGAAGCACATTATGACTCTACCTAATGAAATAAAATTTAATTGGTATATTTATTCAAATATTTTTGACACCAAACCCTAGGTAATAAATACCATATAAGTTTAATTGATATATGTGTTCAAATATTGTGTTTATATATAGATAATGGCTAATTAAATTTTCATATTGGGTTTATACTTTTATGGATGAATATGTTATGTAAAAATTTGGTTTTGTAATATGTTAATGATAGAGTTTTTTATAGTGTTTTAGGCACTTTGGACGAGTTTTTGGATTTAGGTTCAAGGGATATGTCAATGTATAAAATGTGTAATTATTGTGAAGGTTAGGATAATTTATTGAAATAAACAAATGAATGGGGAACTTGAAGAATTAGAATGAATCAATAAGGAAATAATTGGCAATCAATTATCATGCATAGATATATCTTAAGCTCATCGAAAAGGAAAGACCATACATATTCTTTGATGGGACATATGTTTGTAATATGAATAAAATGAAGGAAATGGAAGTGGAAATTATAATGATGATAGATTGACTTTCAACATCTAACCAACCAAGCAAATAGAGTGAGAAAGAGACTCATGCGAGGAAGGTCCAAGGCTAAGTAGTTAACATGGTTGATCAACACATTAGGGAAACACTAATTTTTAAAATATTGATGTGGAAATAAATAATTATCAATGCAATAATGAAACTAGATGAAATTCAACATTCATGGCTAACGATATCCAAAACAGGAGAGTAGGAAAAGATTAATAAGATAAAGAAGATTGGGAGGCCAAGGTTTTCAAAGCAAAGATGGATCAAAAGAACACAAAGCTAAGGATCATGGTTGAAGAATTATAGAATTCAATACCAAAGGAGGATAATCAATTAAAGGATAAACTGTTGATTTTCATTTGGTAGAAGGTCATGTTGACGTTTAACTTATAGGTCACCACTGGGAAAATCATTAATATAGTGTATATAAATTCTCCCAAGCCACCTAACTTGCCAAAATTTGTTATCATCTCCTTTACAACTACATAGGCCCGTCATGGGATGTCAAAAACCCCAAGAATGTGCCTATCACACCTCTAATAATGAGATCATTAAATACCACCTTTGAAAATGGCATGGGATTTAACAACACATAAATATCAAGGTTTGACATTAAATAAATAAAATATTTATATCATAAATTCTGAATT
>JARHVA010001169.1:3615000-3670000 GCA_037957365.1 Torreya grandis | reverse complement strand
ATTACATACACTAGAGAGATTTAAAAATACCAAGAAAAGTGATAAACAACAATGTTATATTTCCTCAAAAGAATAGACAAAAACTCTATCCTCAGACCACCAAGATTTCACAATTACATAAACTCTTTATGTAGATTCAAGTGTAATTCCTCACTAAAAAAATTCATGTACCTTGACTATGTAACAATGAAATTTATAAAAATTCAAAGGAATAAGAATAAAAATTATTAATGTAAACACATACATTATCCATTCTGGGAGATTTGGGGAACCAAGTTTGTAAATTTTCTCCTTACATTGATTCTTATACGAGTTAAATATACAAAATTTTCTCTATACCTTTGTAAAAATATACTCAACTATTAAAAATCCATTCGAATGATCTAAAAACTCCTATTTATAATTTACAATAATTGTAACCACCTTGTAACTAGCCTCATAACCATATTTTGAGTAAAAAGTTTTTATTTTACAATTACTTTATCACTTATGAATTTAACAAGGTAAAACATAACCTTTTTAAGTTGTACAAAAATTTCAACAAATAAATAGAAACTTGGAAATATAGAAAGTTATTTTTAGTGTTTATGAGAAGGAGATAAATCCTTTTATTCAGTAGGCCCATGTTTCACTACAACAACGAGTTTTGATTCCCCCTATTGATTTGAATTAAACTTATACATTTCGAACCTTTTAACTACTTGGACTATCTATTCTCATTTAGGAATAATTGTATGATTCAATCATGCAATCCATTTATATTATGCATTGATAGCCTCTTCAACCTTTTTGAAAAGTTTTGGAAAGTTTAGTGTGAGTTCTGTAATTACATTATGAATACTACTTAGTTTACTCAGTGCCACTTTATTCAATGTATATCCTCCAAATAGTTCCTTTTTATCAACATTTGAAAATTTTCTTTCAATTCTATAGCTATTACAACTTTTGATTTATCCTCATTTGATACATCACATTGAATAGACCAGATATTTTCACATACCTCATATTTTACCTCATCTTAAACTTTCTCATGTTGTTGTAAGTCTTCCAAAGCTTCATCAAAAGCATGGATCTTCTATTTTATGTGTCAATACCATAGACACGAATAATTATGTCTTTATTTTTCAATAATACCTTCTAATACTAAAGAGTTTCATCCATGGTGGCCATGTCCCTCAAATATTTGATAAATTTATTCCATATTTCAAGCTCTTTATATGTAACTATTTATTTCTTCAAATTTTACGTGACTAAAATTTATGAGTTCATACATTATTCAATCATAAATTTTAAGTTCTCATCAAAGAACTTAAAACCTTAAAAAATAAAATCTTCAACCCAAGTATCCATCACTTTACCATTATTTCTATATTTCCTAATTTTGGCAACCATGTCTTTATCAATAATAAGTTCAAAACTTGGAATTCCTACTCTATAATATAGTAATGTAGATGTTTTTGGAAGTAAATTAAATAAGAGTTTGGTGAATTAGTCTTAAAAACATTTACACTATTTACCTTATCATTCATTAACTATCAAAATAGTATGGTAAACTCGCAACACAATAAAAACCATGATCATGAGAGAAGAATCATAACACATAACACTTATTTAAGTTACAAAACCTAAAGGGAGATAAAAATCATGATGATAAAAATGTAATAATATCCTATAACTCAAACATCAAGATTTAGTAAATCACCATTCACTTCAAGCACCAACTTAACTAGGCATTAGCAAGCACCCACTTGCAAGGATGCACCAACCCCCTATATGACTTAGCACCAAGTTATATACCTCACAAATTTGATCAATTTAATAACCCTTTATTTCTCATATAATATATGATGATCTCTATCTTTAGCTCCTCACACACACTTATCCTTCTCAAATTGGTCTCTAGCCTTCTTTGCTCAGTTAGCCCTCTTCTTGACTAGGAGAGGTCATATGACCTTGATAATCATCTTTAATAACCTTTTTAGATATTCATGATGGTTTATTTGTAGCCTCTCTATGGTATAATATACCTACTTAAACTTTTCAAAGCTATATCTCATTTTCTTTAACACACACTTACTCAACCTAGATAATTAGGTCTATTAGGCCTTATTCTTATACTAGGCTCTTGATCATACACCTCTTGGTCAGTTATACACACTTTCCCACTTCTTTTTAATATAAAATGGGCCTTAGGACATGTAATTAACATTAACCAAGTATTAAAATATGTCATTCATATCATATAGGACAAGAAAGGCCTTTTAGGCCTTAAGGAGACCTAACTCACTTAGGCCTTCATTAGCACACATTGCTCTTTGAACACCTAGGAACACTCTCATACTTATCAGAAGGTAGTAAAACATTATATTTAACTTTAATATACCAATACCAATTTAATATTTGGTACATTTAACCTTTTATCTTTAACCACCATTTGAACTATGCCATTAGCACTATTCACAAGTAGGATTGTGTATACTTAAAACATTTGTCTTGAATAACTGAACCCAAAACACAATCTTGTCAACAAATAAGGAATAAAAATCATATATATAAAATCATTATTACCTAAAATTCATCACTATGTTTATTTTACTTCAAAAATCAAATCAAAATTACTCAAACCCTTCTCTGCAAATAGTCCACTCAGACTGCCAATAAGATTTTAAACATAGTCATGGAAAAATGACTTTGAACACATTTATAACAATTTTCATGAGCTTGAAATGGTTTTATAAGATACTAAATCATCCTTATATAAAATTAAAATAAATATATTATAATCTTAAATATCAATATTGGTCTTACAAACCAATCTCATGGCTTCACTATACATAGACCTCATTGAGTTAGACAAGTCAATTTGAGAGAAACTTTCTGCTATAAAAAATCACCTATAAAACTTCTACCCAATAGTTAAATTTTTTTATCAGGATTTAAAACTAACCCCATGAATTTTTATCCATCCCTAATCCATGAAAACACATGCCTAATCTCATTCCCACTTTTGTTTGGTTTTTCTCACTATCTACTTCACTAGGCCTTTATAGCAATAGGTCAACTTCCATTACTAGTATATCATATTTGAGGTATATAACCTGATAATAAATCATAATTTTCATAAAATATAAGTCTAAATATTCAACCTCCATCCACCTAAAAACTTTGACTTGATCAACTCTACCTCTATAACAAATTTCTAAGAAACATGGCTTTTCGTATAGGCTCCAGTCACACACCTAACAAACCAATGCCACTTGGAGGTACCTGGGAGATTCCTATACATGTTCCAATCATAAAATTAGGCCATAAAATCCATTTTATTCCATTTACATAAATATATTCCATATCATGTTAAAGTTAGGGTTTGAGAGAGGTTTAAATGACCTTATAGTCTTAACGATCATTCATAAAGCTTAGACCCTTAATCTAGAAACCAATGCATAGAAATTTGAGCTATGAATATTCCCCATATACTATGAATGGATTAAGTTCCAATGTATAATTTACATGTGCCAATGTGTACATGAAATTTCTTCTCAAGTTGAGAATCCTTTATTCTATACACACATGAAACCTCAAAACCTCATTTCATGCCTTTTCTTGCATACTTTGACCTAAAACTTGGTCAACATAACTAAAATAACATGAAATAACTCTATAAATTCTAATTTATACATTATTACCTTATAAAATTATCCTGATACCCCATTATGCCACCATCTTTGTCTTTGCTCTTTAAGCTTTTGATCTACAGGTCACATTATGCTGTAAAGTAGACTTTCTAGCTATTATCCAAGCACTCTCCACCTAACTCAAATTCTCAAGTAACCTCCCACATGATCTATCACGAATTTTTATCCTTCATAGGTATTGAGAACACCTCATGGCCCCTTATTATGTCAAGTAGAGTCTAGAACTAGTTTATTTGCATATTAGTCGTATAGGGTCTACCCTTGTAGTCTTAGCTTGAAGTGTTCCTGAGTAATATAATGCTTCATAAACATGATAAAGTTCCCTAAAAAATCATATCAAGGTTATGTGCATCCATATTACTATTCCACTATGCTCCTTCATGCACAAGACTGGTTATCCTATGCATAATCCTTCTCAAGTCTCCTTATGAACAACCTTTGACATTAACGACAACATCAATGCCAAGTCTCAATAATAGAAACAATGATCAATAATCTCCCCCTTTGTCATTGATTAAAAACCATAATAAATACTAATCATCTTTATCTCCCCATTATGTTCTTTCTCCCCCTTTGACATAAATGACAAAGTGATGTCTTAAATTCTTTGGATCACACTCTTTGCAATCAAGATACTCAACACACATAACAATGAATTTATTATACATAAAACAAACATGTTCCCCTATCTTCATGTATAACTTCTTGTAACAACTCACCTATTCTTGGATATAATGAGCATTATTAGCTCCCCCTAATACTTGGATTCTTTAATGATTGCTTGGGGAAAGAATTACACCTAATTCCCATCTTAGGTGTTCAAAAGTTGCCTTTAGAAGTGGTTTGGTCAAGATGTCCACAATGTGATCCTATGTAGACACATATTTAAGTTTGATACTTTTATCACTTACCTTATCTCTTAGAAAATGATATCTGATGTGAATGTATTTGGTCTTTGAGTACATGTAGGGTTCTTTGAGATGCTTATATCACTTGTATTGTTATAATAGGTAGGGTTTGGACCATCATACTCCACCTTATAGTCTTTAAGAGTATATATCATCCATAGAACCTAAGTGCAACATGAAGATCCTATAATTTACTTAGGCTCAGAAGTAGACAAATCTATTTATGGTTTCTTTTTGGTTCTCTATGACACTAGGCACCCACCTAGGAAGGAGGCTCCTTCGTTGGTACTCTCAATATCATTTATACTACCTGCCCAAATCTAAATTTATGTAGGCTATCAAATTGAACTTCTTGCTTCTTAGATACCACAATCTATACTCCACACTCCACTTGAGATACTTGAGTATCCTTTTGACTACTTGTAGATGATTCTCCTTTTTATCTACTTGAACCTTCCCATAAGACCTAATACTTGAACGATGTCAGGTCTAGAGGTAGTGGTATAGAATAAACTTACAATCATTGACCTATATGATTTTTGATTGACCTTTTAAGACTCATATTAATTTCTCAACTTACATCCTGTGATCATGGGTGTTCTAAATTCCTTGCAATCCTTTATCTCAAACTTCTTCAACATATCTTTTATGTACTTGAATTGTGAGATGAATATACCTTTTTCATATTGAGTGACTTGTAACCCAAAAAGAATGATAGTTATCCTAAAATTAACATCTCAAACTTTGTCTTCATCACCTTTTCAAAGGCCTTTATCATGTTATCATAATTTCCACCAAAGATGATGTCATCCACATAGACAAAAATAATCAGTTGATGTTTATCTTCTATCTTGATGTATAGATTATTGTATGTAACTCCTCTTTTGAATATTTTACCCAATAGATACTTATCCAACCTAACATACCAATCTCTAGGATATTGCTTTAGACCATATAGATATTTATTCAATCTACAAACATAATATTTATCATATGATAGTGAGAAACCTTTAGGTCTATCAATCTATACTTCTTCAAAATTCACATTTAAAAAGGTAGATTTGACATCCATCTGGTATACCTTAAATCCTACATAAACTAGAAACAATCTGGTGGCATCTAATCTTGATACTGGTGCAAAGGTTGCCTCAAAGTCTATCCCTTCAAATTATGAATATCCCTTGCATACTAATCTAGAAGTGTTCCTAGTGAGCTATCCATCTTTATTTAATTTGTTTCTAAACACCTATTTTTTGCTAATGACATTCTTGTCTTTAGGCCTAGAAACTAATTCCCAAGTCTCATTCTTATCTATTTGGTCCATCTCCTCATTCATAACACCTATTCATAATTTATCTTTGATTGATTATATAATACTTTCAGGTTCAATATTTGATAATAGATCATTCTCTTGATTTAGATTACTTATCAATCTTCTCTTAGTTTAAATACCTGGATTCTTATTCCAAATGATTTGAGATTTAGGGTGGTCTCTTTGAATCTACCTTGAGGGTCCTTTTGAATCCTATCTCTCTTCAACTTATTTTTATTCCTCATAAAACTCTATAGTCTCTATTTAATTCTTGAAGTCTACATGATCTAAAAAATTATTTGATTGTGAGTGAAATTTCCTTGTCTCATCAATCCTCACATTGTTGCTTACCACTATCTTTTACAGTCTCTTGATGTAATTTATATAGGTTGACCTCATTGATAAGTATCCTAAGAATATACCTTCATCACATCTAGATCCAAACATACCCAAGTATTCATAGTCTCATTTGATGAAACATTTAATCTCAAACACTATAAAGTGTTCTACATTTGCAGGTCTACCCTTCCATAGTTCATAAAGAGTCTTGTTGCCATTAGTCCTTATCTGTACATATTCAAAATGTAGACAATATTGCTTACTTCCTCTCTCTAATAACCATTAGATATGATGACTCATTCCACATGGTTCTATCCATCTCTTGAATTATCTTATTCTTCCTTTCGACTACCCCATTCTATGGAGATATCCTTGCTGCTGAGAATTGTCTCCTTATTTCATGAACCTTGTAGAAGCCATCATATTAATTATACCAAAACTCTCCTCCTCTATCAAACCTTAGGCACTTAATCTTCCCATTCTTCTCATTCTCAATAATATCCTTGAATGGATTGAACTTATCAAGAGCTTATGATTTCTCTTTAAAAAATGCACCCCAATTTATTCTTGTGTAATCATCAATGAGTAACATAAAGTATCTATCTCATTGAATGATTTGAATTCTTGTAGGGGCATAGAGATTATTTTGGATTAGCTCCAATGGTCTTATATTAGATTAATCCTTGTACTTAAACCTTCTACTAGTCTACTTACCATGTTGACATGCCTTGCAAAGTATTTTTTATAGGTTTGATGATCTTAGGCATGTTCTTCATAGAATTTTTAGTGCTAATCCTGACTAGGTTATGAGTGTTTAGGGTACCTAGCTTTCTATGCCATATAAAACTTTCATCTATTTTAATAATGAAACATCTCTCCTTCTTGATTTCATTCAATATATATATATATATATATATATATATATATATATATATATATATATATATATATATATATATATATATATATATATATATATATATATATATATATATATATATATATATATATATATATATATATATATAAATTTTTCTAAGTCTTCTTGGCACTGATAATCAGTGTTCCTCATTTGGCTCTCCTTATCTCACACCCTTTATCATGAAAGCTTAGTGTGTGTCCTTGATTGCACATTTGACTCACACTGATTAGGTTATGTTTTAAACCTTCCACATAAATAACATTTAATGTCTTGGTACTTCCATTGTCCAAACTCAAGATACCCTTGACAATTATATTGGTAGTTTTATTATCTCCAAAACTAACCATTCTCATATCATTATTCTTCAAAGAGATGAACATATTTCTATCTCCAATCGTATGGAGTGAAAAATCATTATCTATGTACCATTTTATTTCTTCATCTTGAATGTGAAAGGCAATCTGAGCTAGCATAGATTCCTTTTTTATCATCTGTTCCTCCTTATCAAATAAACCATCTTACTTTTTGAGCTCAATATAATCTATCCTAGCTTGTTTTATCTTCCATACCAATGTTTAATCTTTATTACGCATTATAGAATCTTCATGTCTTTTTAAATCTTGTGTACCTTCTAACTCTATTATAACATAATGTAGTAATATGTCCTATATTTTGATATATGTAGCAAGAAACATTTATGTACTTACCCTAATAATATAATGACTTATATTTTATAGAATTTTATTGCTTGATTTATCTTTTTAGGATGGTACACTTGACATGTCATGACTTCTCATACTATCTCTAAAATGTGTTTAAATTTTCTTTGAGTTGTTCAAGCTCAACCTTCAATAAATCTAGATCTATTTTCAATTGGTCATACTCAACTTCCTTTGACATACACCTTTTGTTGACCTCTTCTAATTGACTCTTGAGATCATTGATTTTCTCCTTTTGTTGTTTAAAATCACTAGGGGTATTCATGAGCAAAGCTTCAAAGTCTAATTCACCTTTTCTTTCTTCACTATCATATTAGACATCTCCATCATACATGTTGTCTTCCTCATATTGATCACAAGACATTCTTATGCTACTTTGGATCACCTTTTATGTGATTAAACTTGATTTAAAAGACTAGGATATGATACCAATTATTGAGAAAAAATTTAATCACAGGGGGTGTGAATTAGTCTTCAAAAAATTTACACTCTTTACATTTCCATTTATGAACTATCAAAATAGTATAGTAAATGAGCAACACAATAAGAGCCATGAGCATGAGAGAAGAATCATGACACAAAAAAATTATTTAAGTGAGAAAATCTCAAGGGAAATAAAACCCAATAATGATGACAATAGACTAATTTCCTATAATTCAAACATCAATATTTATTTAATCACCAACTTCATTTAGAGCACCAATGCCAACTAGACAAGAATTAACTTGATTAGACTTTATCAAGTACCCACTTGCAAGAAGTCACCAACCCCTTAGATGACTTAGCACCAAATCAAACAAATCACACATTTTATTAACTTTATAACCCTTTATTTATCATTTAAAAAATTATTATCTCCATCTTCAGCTTCTCATACACACCTATCATTCTCAAACTAGCCTCTAGCCCTCTTTGCCCAATTAGCCCTCTTCTTGACTAGGATAGGTCATATGGCCTTGATAATCATATTGGATGAATTTGATAATATCCATGATGGTTTATCTATACCTTCATTATGGTCGATAACACCTCCTTTAGTTTTATAAAGGTCTATGTCATTCACTTCGACACACACTTACTCAACCAAGACAATTAGGCCTATTAGGCCTTGTTCTTATACTAGGCTCTTGATCATACACCTTTTGATCAGCCATACATGCTTTCCCACTTAATTTTTAATTATAGTGTGTCTTAATACATTTAATAAACATGAAAAAATCATTAAACTAAGTTTGTCATATCATATAGGACAAAAAACCCCATTTAGGCCTTAAGGAGACCTAATTCAATTAGGCCTTCATTAGCACATGTTACTCTTTAAACACCTTAGAACACTCTCAAACTTCTCAAAAAAAAATGAAAACATCATATTTAACATTAATATGCCCATAAAAATATTTTATTGGGTCCATGACACCTTTTATCTTGAACCACCACTTGAACAATGCCATTAGCACTATTCATAATTAGTCTTGTGTATACCTAGAAAGTCTGTCATGAACAACTGAACCAAAAACAAAATATTTTCAAAAAATAATGGAAAAAATAATATAATGAGAAGAATCATTAAAATTTATTCATAACAATGTTCATTTAACCTTTTAACTCAAATAAAAATTAGTCAAACCCTTCTCTACAAGTAGTCCACTTAGAACTGCCAATAAGCTTCAAAAGACAGTCATGGAAACAATGACTTAAAACGCCTTTAGAATCACTTTAATGAAATAAAAATGGGTTTATATTATCTTAATAATCCTATTATAAACTTTAAATAAATATATTATAATATAAAATATTAATATTGGTCTTACATAAGAACCTCATGGCTTCACTGTACATAGACCTCATTGACTTAGACAAGTCAATTTGAGAGCAAATTTATACTATATACAATCATTTAAAAAAATTATAAACAATATGGGAATTTTTAACAAGTATTTAAAAACAAACCCAATGTATTTGGATCCATCCCTAATCCATGACAACACATCCCTAGTCTCATCCCCACTTCTACCTAGTTTTTATCATTGTCTACTTCATGAGGCATTTTTAGTGACAAGTTAACATCCATGACTGATGTATAATATTTTATGTCCATAAAATAATTATAATACACCATGGACATAATATATAGGTCTCAATCTTAAACCTCCATCCACTTAGTAACTTTGAATTGATCAACTCTACCTGCTGTAGCAAAATTTTGAGAAACATGGCTTTTCTTGTAGGGTTTACTCACTCACCTAATAAACGAGTGCCACCTAAAGGTACTTGAGAGAGTAATATAAATGTTTAAAACATAAAAATATGTCATATAATCCATTCTGAGTAATTTCCACCAAGATCTTCCATATTAGGTGAAATTTAGGGTTTTAGAGAGGTTTAAACCACCAGAGAATCTTAACAATCATTCATAAAACTTAAACCCTTAATATAGAAACAAATTATTGTAAATTTTATCTATGATTCATCCCCATATACCATGAATGGATTAGGTTCTCATGAATAGGTTACATGTGGCAATGAATACATGAAAGTTTTTATTGGGTTGACAATCCTTTATTCTATGCACACAGGATACCTCAAAACCTCATTCCATGCCTTTTCTTGCATACATTGACCTCAAAATTGGTCAAAATACCTGAAACTACATGAAATAAATTTTTAAATGCTAATTTTTCCATCATTACCTTGGAAAATAATCGTGATACCCCATTAGGCCACCATCTTTCTCTTTGCTCTCCAAGCTTTTGATCTACAAGTCACATTAGGCCTTAAAGCAAACCTTCTAGATATTTTCCATGTAATATCCACCTCACTCACATGTTAATATATCCTTCCAAATGATCTATCTCTAATTTAAATCCTTCATAGGTCTTAACAACACCTCATCACCCCTTATTAGGTCAGTCAGAGTCTAGAACTAGTATATTTGCATGTTAGTCATGTGGGGTCTACCCCACTAACCTTAAATCTCTTTGGAGTACTCCAATGATTCATAAACATGATCAAGTTTCATAAAACATAATATTTAGGTTATGTGTATCCTTATTACTAGGTAAAAACAAGATTGGATATCCTATGTATAAGCCTTCTCGAGTTTCATTATAAACAACCTTTGACATCAATGACAACATCAATGCCAAGTCTCAATAATAGAAGAAATGTTAAAAAAATGTAAAAATAACACTTTGAGAAGTTTCACCAATATTCATGAATTTATTAATGTATGTCGAAATTACATATAATTTTTCTTCTAATTATTCCTTGAAATTAGAATCAGCTTAGTTGTAGTCACTTTGAAATTAGGAATGTTACCTTTAGGAGTTGATTCACCCAAACTTATCCTACTAATGTTGTAATTATCCAAATTAATTTCACCCTAGTTATATCCATATGGGTTGGTGGGATTATTAATTGTCATTGGTTGGTGGTATGTCAAGATGCCAACTTAGTATGTCAAGATTCTATTACCCTATATATTCATATGGGTTGGTTTGGTGGTATGTTAACATACTAAATGATATATATATATATATATATATATATATATATATATATATATATATATATATATATATATATATAGTTCCTATCTTGTTTAATGAGTACCTACCAAGAGTTTTGAAATTCTTGGTCGATGAGACTAGATTGATAAGGATTGAAGTTATTGGTTTTTCAATGAGGTTTATGCACATACCCATCTATTCATATATATCTGTAGGGCTTGGTCAGTGAGACCAAGTTGATGAGGAGATAATATGACCTACTTCCATATCCACATCCAGTTATTCTTCATATGAGGTTCTATTATTCTCATAGAATGTCTTTTGAAAGGATCAATCATAAACCTTGAAGTATCCTTTTCCTTTATTTGATATAGATGATCTTGAAATAGACTGGTGATAACACTAAAGTCAATCTTAGTTGGTATGAATGAGGGATTTTTATTGTTGACAATATATTACACCCATGAAAAAGACATATCTCCCTATGAACTAGCTAATTGAGCATCTGTGGAAACCAAGGGAGTTAATGGTGACAACTAGTGTAAGGGTGACACAAGATTGGATTGAAGTTCAATTTATTTTGGGGGAGAAACAACTTGTTGTATAGAGAAAACTAGAGGTGGAGGTGAAGGTGGAGATGGAGTGGGGAATGAGGATGGTGGAAGCGCAAGGGAAATTGAAGGTATGAATGTACACATGAATCAGTAGGAAAATAAATGGTAGGAAAAGGGGTGAAACCTAGGTTTGTATCTAAAAACTATTGAGTAGTATTGTCCCTCAATAGTGAAGGATCCATCTCTTGTGTGATTTTTTGTAGTATTAGGTGAAGCAAGTCTCTTGATTTGGATATTTTTCTTTAGATGATCATCCCCACATGTATGTTTTGGATCTATATCTTTGTTGGGATCTTCTCCATCTCTTCTACCTATAACAACCAAGTTAGATTTCTTTATGAATATTTTTATGCTTGAAGATTAAGCAGTTGGAGAAGAAGAATTTTATTGTCACCCTGTTGAAGTTCCTTCATCTTTTGACAAGCTACCTGAAGTAAGCTCTCTCACTTTATTATCATACCACTCTCTTGATCTATTTATCATGAATTATATGCACTTCATATTGTTTTCAATTATTTAATTGATCAATTGATCAAAGGGATGGCTGTGAGGTATATTTTTCATAGAAAATCTCTTCTACAACATCATTTCCATCATATTCAAAGTTTAATTTGTGCCAGTCAAGTTTAAAAGATTTCAGCTATTTCAATGTAATCTATAATCAGTCTCTCTTTCTCACTTTGAAATCATATTTGTAGTCTTCCCAATAGTCTTAAATTTATGAAATGTGAGGGTAGCTAGAGCCCATTCTAAGTTTTTTTTCACAAAACCATTTTGATCAAAAACAATCATCATAGTGTGTGGATACATTGGAAAGTATATCAATGAGTTTTAAATATTGGAGGCATTTTAGGGTGTCTTTAAAATGAAATAACCAAGACTGATAGGGAAGTTTATTCCTCTTATATGTTGACTAGTGCATTTCTTATGCACTTCACTAAGTTGTTTGTAAAGCTCAATCATAATAATTTCATCACTGATATACCTTTGAAATATAAAAGGGACACCTCCAAATCCTCCACCCTGAATATACATTAATTTTAGAAACTAGATGAAATAGCTTCCATACATCCTGATTAAAGTAACTACCTCATTGGAAATTATGGCCACAAGGTTCCCATTTAGTTCTCTAACTTGCATCATGGAGAATGAATCATTTACTCTCCTAAAATGTATGTTTCCTTTTTCATGAGTGAATTAATTAAGTTTATCATATATCAACATGTTTAAGATATTTTGTTTCACCTATGTCAAACCAAGCCAAGGTTTGAGGACTACAATAGAATAAGCCAAGTATGAAGTCATATAGAATTCATGTGTTGGTTCTATTTTGATCAATTTGTCATGAATGTTGTCACTAATTATCAAAGCCCAACCAATGAATTTATTCCATACATAGATGATACTCATGAATATACACATCCACTAGCAAAAGGTATTTGTCTCATTATTTCTCATAACCTTGCTCATAAGGATAATTATATTTGATAGTTCTTCTTTGAAATATGATCTATATATGCTTTTGATATGCTCGATATTGATTATTTTTATGGTGCTTAACCAAGATTGACTTAGTATCCTTTTGTACTTCTCATGATTATCCTTTCATAATTATTGAGCAATGTCTATGTTGATTTGGATTGTTTCATTATAAGTTTTAATGTTGAAGGTGATACCTATAGAGGTGCTATCTATTTTGGCTATTGATTAGTTATCTACACACCTTATCTCTCTAGTTTTAGGGTTGTATTACTTCACACATGCGAGTCCTAAATTTTCACAATTAATTGAAGTTGGGAAGGTAGCTACATACACAAGTTGACCTTCCATAATTTGTCATCCTAGGATAGTTACTCTATTATCATTCATTTTTTCCTATAGATCATCTATATCTATATGCTTCATGTTAGTATCAGAGATGTCCAAAATGTTTGTATGTAGAATGGATATAGGCTCATATCCCATGTATTTGAAATTCATCTTTAGTAGTGTAGTTGAATGTATATAAACCTGAACATGCCCTCTCTTACACCCTTTAAGGTTTTATTATCTTATGAATCAACATTGTCTTGCATGCTTTGTAGCCTTATACGGTTATATATTATTTTCATTGTGATTGATCCAAATATTATATGAATGTTACTAATTTTTTTAATTCCAATCCATCAACCCTAGTGTTGATGTGTTATATTTAACTCCTATATTAATTATATTGCATATTGTTCAAAAAATAGTGTCTTTACATGGTAGGTATGTTTTCATATTATCTTCCAAAAGTAAATATATCTATTTAATTAAGAGGAGTGTCATGATTAATTATAACCTTATTAATTTTGTTAAAATTATTTTCGTTAATCCTAGACCTTACTTACAAAAAATAAGGACTCTACAAATGATATTAGTATTGTTATTACTAATATGGTTTCTATTACATATGATATTTAGATGTTTTAAAATGATAATGAGGTGAATAGATTCCAAAAAATTAATGCTTATGATAGTGACCACCAAGATGAAACTAAAATACTAAAAAGGATTTTAGTCTTTAAGAAGCACATTATGACTCACCCTAATGAAATAGCATTTAATTTATATATGTACTAAAATATTAAAAAAAAAAAAAAAAAAAAACATACGAATTATAATGAATGTTTAACAAGGGAGGCCAATCATGTAGGGTTTACTCTAGAAGACATTTTAATCTATCATAGATGCATGGAATAATATTTATACTTTAGATATACATTTATTCTTTTCTAAATGCTTGAATTAATTTATTTGGAACTTTCACAATTGATCTCATGAGAGATGCATTCATGTTCTATATACAATAATGCACATTTGTATTTATAGGATTCCAAAATTTCAATTAAGACCTTATTGGTGAACAAGAAAACACACAATAGGTGAAAAAGATGGAGAAGTTAGGAACTCAAGACACATCAAATCCAAAACAAGGGTAAGGTCCTACCTTAAAAATCTACTATGTATGTTTTGTAGGGAAATGGATGATAAATATAGTGAAACAAGGTGAGCTAAGAGGTAAATTAGAAGGAAGAAATTTGGAGGAAGAAGGAAAAAAAATAACTAGAAATATAGGGAACACATACTAATAAGATCCTAATTAAAATACCAAGTGATAGACATGCAATCACCCAAGATTAATATAATGGTGTTCTCATAAATATTAGATGGAATGATAAGAAAATTTTCATCTTCTAATATAAAAATATTGAGAGAATGATAAAATTGGTCTTTTTGTAATGATGATTTAAATGGTCATGCCTCTTAACTTTTTTTTTTAATTTTATACCAAAATAATTATGTAAATACTATCAATTAGTTTTTGGTTTAAAATAAAAATAATAAACCTAGACCTTGTAACACATACATTAAAATTCATGAGGTATTGAAAGGGGTGTAGTTCAACAGGTGAGGATGATGGTTTTCTATGTCCATATATCAAGGTAAAAATCCCTCAACATCATATATAATAGAAAATATAATACTAATAACAATAATAATATCATTTGTAGAGTTCTTTTTTTTTAAACAAGGTCCAAGATAAGCTAAAATAATTTCAATAAAATCAATGAAATTACAATTAATCCTAGAACTCCTTCTAATTGGTTAGACTTAATTACTTTGGGTACATAATATAAAAAACACCTGATATGTGAAGACCATATGCTTTGAACAATATACATGATAATTAATCTAGGAGTTGAATGTAACACATAAGCACTAGGGATGATGGATGGAATATAAAATTTGGAAAAAGTCCTAGGAGAATTAGATCTATCAAATGAAAATAAGATCTAACCCTAGAAGGCTATAAAGTATTCAAGACAATGTCAATTCACAAAAAGATGAACATTGAGTGGTGTCGGCGAGTGTGTGTTCACCAAAATGTTTATGGGAAAGTGGGGTTTCATTAACATAAAATACATCTACCCACAAACATTTGAAATAAACCTAATTAGATTTTTTTTAAGTAACATAAAACTTATTTGCATAAATAATTTATTGATGTATTAAATGATAAGAGGGGATTAATAATAATATCATATTTTACATGAATCTCAATAAGGTGATGAGGCCTAGACAACAAGATGACTAAGACCCCAAAAATAAAAGTGAAAGAAAACTTCTCATTAGAATTGTGTAGATAGTTCTGAAAGAGTAATTTTATTTTATGAAATCATGATTCCAAACCTAAGAAATGATGAACATGTGAATAATTATTTCATGATCATGTTTTCCAATTTTAGGGCTTCAAATACCTTTCCCACATTCAAAAAATTAAGTCGGATCTATGATAAATTGACCTCCTTCATAAAAAAACTAATAGGATAACCAAAACTAAAAACCTTAAAGAAATGAGTGATATATTTAGGGGCCTTTGTTATCCTTATCTTGATTATTATCAAACCCTTAGAAGTCTTGTATAATTTAGAAAACAACATACCAAGTATAATGAATGTTCAACAAGGGCATCCAATGATGCATGGTTTACTCTATAGGATATTATACTCTATAATGAATGCATGGAGTAATATTTATGCTAGAAATATACTTGGATTATTTTCTAAATGCATGAATTAATCACTTTGGCACTTTCACAATTGATATTTTGAGAGATGAATTCTTGTGATATATAGAATAATGCACATGTGTATTTATAGGCTTCTTGAATTCAAATTAGGACATTATTGGCATACAAGATGAAACACAAAGTGTAAAAAAGGAGGACAAATTATAATGCAGATCCCAAAACAAGGGTAAGGGCCCAAATTAGAAATGTATAATGTATGTTTTGTAGGGAAATCATAAATCTAGGGAAACAACAGAAGATGAGAGAGAAAAAGGAAGGAAGAAATGGAGAGGCAGAAGGTAGAGGAATAACTAAAACTAAAGGGAACATGTACTAATAAGAGCCTAATTTAAATTACTAAGCAACCAACATGCAAGCACCCAAGATTAATATAATGGTGTTAACATAATATTAGATGGAATGATTAGAAAATTTCTATCTTATAATATAAAAATATTAAGAGATCGACATAATTGGTCTTTGTGTAATGATGGTTTAAGCGGCCATGCCTCTTTGTTAAATTTTCTTATTTTTTTATACCCAAATATTGATGTAACTACTACCAAATACTTTTTGATTTAAAATTATTTAAAATAAAAAATAAAAAATAAAAAATAAAAATAAAAAAAAAGAAAAAAAATATTAAAAAAAAACTAGACCCTGTAACATGTTATTTCCATATTTTTCTCGCACTTTGTCATTTTTTAATCTAACACATACATTAAAATTCATGAAGTATCAAAAGGGTTGTAGTTCGACTGGTGAAGATGATGGTTGCTTATATCTATCCATCAAGGTAAAACTCCCACTAAATACCTGACACAGAGAGTCAAGGAGTTAAGACCAGGGTCGTGCCACTCACTCTTAGTTACTTAACCAAAGGAGCTCACTGATTTAGATGTTTGCTTATTCAACATTTTAAATCCACTATATATTTATTTTCAAAATATAGAAAGAGATACCGACATTCTATATAATTCAATAATTCCATGTAATACCTTTGGACATATTAAAAATAAATAATAATAACCACTATATAAGAAACACTATATTACAGTTAACGAGAGTATACTGATTTATTCTTTAATTCATTGGCAACTTCTTATAGTGCTTCAGTAATAACCACTTAATTTTTATTTAATTTAAACTCTTCCGTCAACGTCTTAAAATTAAGATCCATTGATAATGGTGAGAGTTTAGAGGCCATCATTTTTTTGAATTCAAAGAAATCTAGCACTCCATTGCTATCTGAATCGAATCTGCAAATCATATTCTCACAGTGTTGACCCCGGGGGATTAAACCCATTGTGAAGAGGACTTGTTGCAGCTCTGAAGAAGAGATGTATCCATCTTCATTCCGATCAAAAAGCCTGAACGCTTCCATTAAATCCTTCGATTCGTCTTCTTCTCCATTGTTGAAGATGAACTGATATAAATGAACAAATTCTTCAAATTGCATGTGGCTACAGCCGTCTTCAGTTTTGGAAAGAGGGGTACTAAAGGGCATGTATCTGAGATCTTTTTCACAAATTGGTATTCCAAGCTTGATGACGAAGCCACTGATTTCTTCCACGCTCACTATTCCATCTGCATTTTCATCCACCATTTCATATAATCTCCGAATTTCATCGAAATTATCCATTATTGTATGAAGGGCAGAACAAGGTTGGTTGATCTTTAAAATTACAATGTAATAGAGCTCCAATGATGTTAAGTAAGCGATGACGAGTGAATATGTTTTGTGTTGATATAGTTGGGGCGGCCACAAAAGATTCTTCCAAGAAATTGTAAACAAGGAGACTGTTTCTGGTGAAGGAGAAAGAAGCCATTCCGCATTAAAAACAAAAAACGCCCTACCCAACAACCTTACCGCGTATGTCTGGAAGGCACTCTTTAAATGCGAACGCTGAATAATTCCCTCCATGTCCGGAACGGTCTGTTAGGCATATCGTCCAATTCTATTTGTTTGTTATTTAATATTTATTTATTTATTTTTGCTTGGCTGTTTCAACATTGACTTCAACTTTGTTAAAAATGCATAGTTCAACTAAGAAGCGAACTATAATATGTAATATGGATAAATTAGCACTCGCCTTGATGCTGCAAGGAATGTAGGAAGGGATATGTCTTATTTTTTTATTTTTTATATTAAGAGTTTATGAATGTGAAGTGGGTGAGGAGTAGTAATAGAAAATTTGATAGGAATTTGGCAAAGATTACCTCATGTAATAGGAGGAATTGGAAGATGGATTGGATTGTAAATATTCTATGGGAGACTAGAATATTTCTTGAAGACATAACTACATAGATGAGTGAAAAATGTGAGTTTGAATCTGGGTTGTAAACAATAAGCACTATTATTATGAACACGATTGTTGTTGTTAGTGTTGCTTAGAATGAGAAAGGAAAAAAGATTGCATTAGTTATAATAATAAATATATTGGCAGCATGGATGAATGGAAGCTAAAAGACAGAATCTTCTATTTTAATTTTGTCCTCATGTCAACGACAGTGTAAGATTGTAACATTGATTCACCTTGCACATCAAATGTGGATCCATGTCACAAAAAAATAAGCTCTCATGATGTTGTTGTCTACAGTTGACAATAGAAAATGGCCAATCAAATATGCCAACACCTTACACACTACAAACCCCTTTGTTATGTGTGTCGATAATGTAAATCCAAATTTAACTACATTAAATGAAGCTTTAGTATGTGATATGGGCTCTCTACTATATTACACTAAATATAATACAATATAATATAACATAACTTATATTATGTTGTTTTAATCTTTTTTAAATTGACACTTGGTGCTTTAGTAGAAGTTGTAGATTGCATTAACAAATGTGACATGGCAGTGAACTTTGAATGTATATTTCCCCTAACTTCTTCAAGTCCATCCCTTGAAATACCCTATCATTACCCCTCACCATCACCATGCAGCCTACCTAGAATTTTTTTTCCACTTTTATATTATGTATAGCCTAACCTTTCCCCTCCACTTTACCAATACTCAATATTACTATGAAATAGACTGTGCCTTCCTCACACATCATATTGTTATGCCATTTGATGGAACAAACCTCCTGTTCTAACATGACCTCCATGGGAAATATCAAATTATATATGTTTTAATCATGTATTGGGTCATATTTAACAATTGAAAAATAAATTATAATATATATAATATTATATTTTATTTAATGTATTATAATATTGTAATATATAATAAATTCTAATATATTACATTAATACTAGTTTTTATATAATATTTAATATCTAATATAATAATAAATTATTATTGTTACCATTTTATGAGACATGTTACAATTAGCAATCAGTTTCGCAATAAGTGCATGTTACATTGAAAGGGGTGTACTTTTATTTTGGTAAAACAAGGTTTTGTAAAGTGAAAGACTCTAGGTCAAAAGTCGTACCTCACTCAAAAATGATGACCACTGACCCCGCTGACCTCTTGTGCATGATGTGGTATGAAAAAATAATCAAATATTTTTCATGGAGTTTGTGCAAAGTTTAATGACTTGTCACATATGTCAATGCAATAAATAGCTTCCACTGAACTCAAAGTGTTAAGACACAATAATTTGATATTCATTTTAAGAATCCTTAAAAAACATATTTTTTCTAATTCTTGCTCCCTAAATTTTATGTTTTTTTTCTAGTCACATGTGTAGCATGTTCCATCAAGCCCTCTGTCATCAAGGATATCTCCTAAGGGTTTATACTATGGTAAATTAAACATGAATCCAATATATCCTCCTTAAATTCTCTTATAGTTACATAGTGTAAGATTGATGGTACAAATAAAAAATGTAAGTACATATTTGAGAAGGTATCATAGAAAAATTTAAACATCATCAACTAATCTCTTAATATGTACAAGTCATATAAAAGCTATAGTTGCCTTAAATCTAGGTCTGATGCATGATATAGGACTCGTGGTGTTTGATATTGCATGAAATTCCATGTCATTTCCCTTCACCATCACCATGAAGTTCACCTTGAAATCTTTCACCACTTGCATGTTTTTTATTCCCAAGGCCTTCCCCACCACTTCACCATTACTCAAAATCTTTGGGAAACAAAATGTCTCCTCCCCCACATATCTCATTGTCATGTAATATGAAGGAACACATGAGGTGTTTAGTTTTTAGGTTATCAACACTGGTTGTTGGATTGATAAACAACCTACTCCTCATTTAATAGTCATACACATTGGAGATCAGTTGTAAGTGATAAATAGAGGAACATACTAGAGTGTATGGCTTCATATTCTACCTATTAAGCATGAAAATCATTTATCTATGACATCATTCTACAATCCATCCAATTGTTTTTTTGTGTGATACGTGTTATCAACCTCCTCCAACTAGTCCACACCTATCATAAACCTCCCTCAACTTGCCAGTCTACCTTTCTTCTAATTTCCAACTGCTCTATGTCATAAAACATCATCCAGTTCTCAATAGGGCATTTAGTTTGGTGTTATTAGATGGTAATTGTGTTTTGATTAAGACTTTACAATTTTAATTAGTTTTCCAAGTTGTTGATATATATATTAAAATTAATAAATATATGTTTATAAATATATTGATAAATGAATTATGTTATAATATAATTTATCAATACATTTATCAACATATAATTTATTAATTTTAATATATATATATATATATATTGTAAAATATATATTTATTATATTATAACATATTAATTATAGATATTGATTACAAATATTGTTAGATCAAGCATTAGTAAAAAAAAACTTAAGAAATTTTCATAAGAACATAACAAGCTAAGGTAACTCTTTCGATGAGGTTTGAAAATTGGTAATTAAGAGCATTTGAAAGAAAGTAAAGACACAATACCTTCCCATGAACATCCCATCACCCAAATATGACTTAAAATGTGACTTCACCCTTGATTTGGTGCTCAAGTTTTCATCAATGATGCAAGGTAAAGCTCCTCCATCATCTCAAGTACACCATCTAAGTTAGGCTCATGTTATGAAATAAAATGTATGCCTATCGATGAAGGTATTCTATTATAAATTAAGCATTATAACACTACATAGAGAAAGGTTGTGGAGAGAATTCTACATAATAATTTTACACAAATGAAGATTTAAAATGGTGGCTTTGGCCCTCCTATTTATAGATTTTTGAATTTGATCAGGATGAACTGTGACTGTCCATCTTGAGATCAAGATGTGCAACCATGAATTAATTCACTTTTGTATAACTAATTTATAATTAATATCATAAATATTCATGAAGCCTCTCAAAGTTTCTTCATAGAACGTCAATATGTCCAGCACATGTTATTTATTTAGGTAGGATGTCATTAACAATATCGTGCATCATGGCATGGAATATGATAGTCATGGCATGTTGATAAGTGCCTCCAATTTTATTCAATCTAAATGGCATGACATGATTAAAGAATGTTCCCCATAGAGTGGTAAATGCAATCTTATGTTAGTCTTATTGGGCTAACTTGATTTGATTGTATCTATAGAATTTGAACATAAGGGACAACATCTCTACCCAATAATATAATCAACAATCATGTCCATGTTGGGTAGATAAAAATCATCTTTGTGGTATGCTTTGTTGATATCTCTGAAATTACTATAAAGACATATACCTTGTGGTTATTTTTTGATTGGAACTATATTTGACATCAACCAGCACCTCAAGGAGGTTTTCACATGAAGATCTTGATGTTTTACCTTGTTCATGACAAAGAAACTTTCCTTACTCTCCAAAGTAGGTAGAATGATCTAATAAAAAATCAAAGCCTTGTTTATGATTGTCAATTCACAGTCCATCTCTAAGCCCCATATATTCTATGATTAATTCTTCAATCTGTAATTCATCAAGATGTATGACCAAATTTTTCTCATCCTAATCAATGAGTTAGGGATGGCAATGGCATAGGGACTAATGAGGTGTTAATGTTTTAATGGCATTTGAATCAAATAGGTTTGTGTCATTAAGATCATTAAAAAGGATAAAATGGGATGCTATGTCACTACCAAGAGTCTTGTCCTTAGTTGATTAATAATAATCACTATCAAAAGTCATGAGGTCACCCCCAACTGATATAAATCTAAGACCATGATTCAAATTAGGTATTCCAGCTAATCAAGGTTCCAAGATTCCTTGCGCTTATGAGCCAAGGCCTTTTGTTATATAATTAAATTGTCCATGATCTAATTAGGAATAGGATATTTTGGATTCTAAAAATAATCAGCAATGCCATCAGAATATAAGGACTCTCCTCCAGTGAGAGCCTCTTGTTTTGGTGAAGTAGTAGGTACAGATAACATAGGTGGTTTCCATTATTCTTTCTTCTATTGCCAAACTAAGTTAGGTCTATTATGGATTTTAGATGGTTTGGGTTGACCAAATGTTTTGGGAAACTTTGACAAATTAGAAACATGGAAGGCATCCTTAAGATAGTACATGTAAATCCCCACATCTTCTATAACAACCTATTTTTTAGGAGTAGTGCAAAATGGATAGGTTGAAGTCGATGCAAGTCGCCAAGGTTGATATAATTGTATTTTTGTGGATGTGAAACTATATTATTATTCTTATTTGCAATGAATTCAGAACTAAGACTATTTATAATTGAAAAACTTAGCCTTTAGATGTTTACAATACTAATAAAGCCATATATCAAAAGGAAAATTAACCTCGATCCCATCATGGGGAAATTTAAGGCACTAATGTAAGGTAGATGGAATGGCTTATACTTCACGGATATAAGGACTACCAATAATTATGTTCTAAGGTAGCTCAATATCGATAATTGTAAAAATGTGTGATGAAAAATAGACCCAATAATGATTGGTAACCAAATGGTACTAGAAGAATCCCTCTCAGCATTATCATAAGCCTTTATGGTGATCATCCTTGGTAGTATGTCCTTCGAGTGTAACCTAATCTCTATACCAGTTTAAGGGATACTATGTTCATTCCTAAACTATTATCTATAAGAACCGACATGATATTATGGTTTTCAATGATGACCTCAATATATAGTGGGTTATTATGGCTTGGACCAAGGGTGGACATGTCTTTTTGATCAAACATGACTTTTTGAAATGAAGAAAAATGTCTCACTACTATTTGGAACTATTCAAGATTAATATCATTATGGATAGTGGATTGTTGTAAAAGGTCATTCAAAATAGTTCTATAGACTTCATACATATGTAAGTGATAAAAAATAGGAAATTTCACAAGGGTTTTACTCAGTTGGTCTAATAAACTATAAGGATTTTCAATAGTAGGATGTGACAGTATAGCTTGGGCTAGCATAATATTTAGTTATGGATCTGAAGGCACTATGTTTACATTGGGTTAATATTTAGAAGAAGAGAGTAGAGGGTCATGAAGGGTAACTTGTGAGTTTCTACTTGTGACTACACAACCTAGAGGTGGCAATGAGACATTAAAATTAGAAGATGAAGGTGAAAGGCTTTTGGGGGGCGATCATGGGCATTGTTGCATTGGAACAATTTTGACTCAGAAAGGAACCATTATAATTAGAGGAAGGATGAGGTCCAAAAATAGTAATCCATGCAAATGGAGGTGTAATAGAATTATGTGAACTTGACATGGCATTACTACAGGGAGAGGGTGTTGACCCTATAGTAATGGGTCCCATACTACAAGGAGCACAAAATTGTTCATGGGATTTAACAGTAATAGTGGCAATGTGGTTTGCATAAATGCATCATGTTGGGTGAATATTTTATCAACCAGCTAACCGGTGTGAAAAATAGGTCTCTTCAACCACATCATAGGGAGATTGGTCAGCTAGATGTGCAAGTTTACTATATCAACAAGGAACAAATCTATCCTCTCATCAAGGGGAGGTTCCCTATGAATATGCAGGAGATATATACTATATATATAAGCATAATATAACACTCTGGGGTAAGATACACCATCCATCTCTCTTCCTTAAGAGATGATGTACACAAATGGAGGAAAAAATCTTGGTGAAAACACTAAAGCCACTTCTCTTCTTTCATAAGTGTTCCTACAGGGGACAGCATGAGTTCTTTCACGTATGATAAGCAACTAGTAACAGAGTACAAAGTAATCGACAATCTAAGATGTAGCACAAAGTCTCCACCTTGACTGCCCAAGAGTGAAATACGAAGAAAAATACGGGCACAAAGTCATCCCAAGGTCCTTTACATAGAAAGAAACTAAAAACACACACTAAAAACAATTATGTCAGCACAAAGTCTAAAAGTAACTGGTTTCAGGACACCTTCCTTGTCACTTCCACTAGTTCTGCTTGTTAAATTGCATAAACAAGAATACATTTAGGAAATAGACATAATAACAATCTCCTAAAATGATACAAGCTATAACAACACAAAGTATGAAAGTGACTTGCTTTCTGATTCAAACAAAAAAATACGATGAACAATATAATCTCAAAGTCTCAGTAATGCCTTCCAATTTGGGTAGAGTTTTGCTTTTGGTAACGAGAATATCTCCTCTAAAACAAACCAAGAGATTACAATATATAGAGGCCAAGGAAGGCTTGGCACTTTATCCCATGGAGCGGCCCATGTTGTGCATTAATGTCTTGAATACATTTTTGGTTCTATCAGGGAGGGCCATGTTGAAATAGGGTGGTTACCTTAACTATGGCATGTTGATTTATCTCAAATGTCTTTTCCTGAGCCTGAGTCACCTATTTTATCACCTAATATCCATGCAGCTATCCACTTTGCCTTTACATCAAAGGAGACAAACAGGCTATGCCTTCAAAGTTTACAGGCCCAAATATCTACCTGGTGGACTATTCCACCTATTGGAAATAACTCCTGTAGATATTTTGGCCTTTCCCTTTTTTCGCTACAATTTGAGCCCTCAGGCTAACTTTTCCCTTTTCTGGTTTTCTTGGTTCATTTTCTTGGTAGTTCTTTCTATCGGCCTTGGCCTTAAGGCCTTTGAATGCATTCCGATCCATGTTTAAGCCTGCAAAGATCAACAGACACTTTATTGTCACAAATTTGACATATGTGGGTCCATCATCATTTGAAAGCTAATGGCTAGTTGGTCATCTTAAATTTGACATCTATAGGCCTATCATCCTCCTTAGCAATTCCTTCATGTCTTTCTCACTTGCTCTAGCTGCTTTCCATTGTGAAATAGGTGAGGACACGTGGTAGCATCCACTAGTCTTTGAGAGAAGCTTATCAGAATAAGTTTTGAAACTTAATAAAAACCTAAAGCATGGATGCAGACACTTGTCATGCTTTGTTGAGTTAGAATGGGACACATGGCACGTTTTGCTACTTTGAAACATACTAGAAACTGTCTTGATAGATGACACTTAGCAGCTTCTACTTGTCTTTCTAAGGGAAATGCGGTGGCTTTCACTACACTTTGAGGTTTGATCTTTCCTAGAGGGAACTTGCCTTTCAAGGTCTTGAAAGACGGTTCATTTTCTGAGTGTCGACTGTCCTCTGTGAGGGTACCTAACCTTTGAGATCTTTTGGGTGGCCTTTGGGCTTTAGTTCTTTTAGAGGACTATTGTTTCCTTATTTCCTTCAAATAATTTATTAGAAGGAAACCTTTCCTTGGCTCTGCGTCTTTGACAAATGGCACGTTCTGCTACTTTGAAACTTATTTGGGACTCACAAAAAATGGGATCCACAACATTTCTTGCCCGAGTACCTTCAAAAGGGGAACATGGATGTAGACACATGTCCCACTCTGCTGAGTTAGTATGGGACACATGGCATGTTTCACTTAAATCATAGAATATTTTGATACCTTTGAGAGTCTTGCAGAAGATGACACATGGCAGCTTCTGTTGAGATTTCAAAAACACTATAGAAACATTCGAGACTATTTGGATCCATGTAGACGATGACACATGGCGCGCTTTGCTTGTTTATGTTAGGATCCACTCCTTAAGAGTACACTTGATTAGCTTTGTATAAGCAACTAAACATGGAATTAAACCAGAAGTATTAAGTAACTAGAAATCAAAAACAACAAAGAATATGAGATATGAGAAACAATACAATTTGTATTAACACTCTTCTAGAAAGAAATATAATGAAGAAATCTCACTCTTCCCACACCTCTTGGGCATATAGTAATTCTCCCTCAAGAGTTCTCTCTCTCTATATTACAACCAACTCAACACTGAGTTGTTCCCTCCAGTGACAATCAACCCAATGGTTGTTGTTGCCTACTACCAAGTCCTTGTGACAATCAACCCAATTGTTGTTGCCTCCAATCCTTGACTGCAGATCTTCTTGATCTTGCACCCTGCAAATCTAATTGATCTTGCTTACTTTACAATACAGCCCCATGAGTCTCTTAAATGGATCCCAAACCAAACAATAATTAGAAACATAGACTCAAGTCTAAAATTAGTCTTTACATGCAAACTAACTGTTCGTATAAAATTAGAATAGTTCTGGAATGCACAAATGACTGATGTTAGTCTCTATCTATCTGGAGATGACCGGCATTGGCCGATGCATAACCGATGTCGGTAGATGCTGGTCTAACCCTAACCGATGTCGGTACGGTCTGACTGATGTTGGTTACTGTGTAACCCAGCAACCTCCATACTTGCATAACAATGAAGCTTTTAGCTCCACAACTTAACAATCTCCCTCTTTGAGATAAATAGATGCACTTGTACTTGTATGTATATAGCAACATCCTCTAATTTTTTTATGGCTTATTTCTTCATATTCAAGTTCAATCTTGAAGACCAACAAAAGTTGAATGAAGATTCAACTTCTCCTTTGTTACCAGCTTTGTCAACATATCAGCAGGTTTCTTATCCATATAGATCTTTTCCAGCTTCAACTGTCCATCCTCTAATACCTGTCTAATGAAGTGGTACCTAAGCTGTATATGTTTAGTTCTTGAATGAAACGCTAAATTCTTTGCCAAATGAATTGCACTTTGACTATCACTGTACAATCTGCAACTCTCTTACTCCTTTCCCAACTCTTCCTTGAACCAAGTCATCCATATCATTTCCTTGCTAGCCTCTGTGACTGCAATGTATTATGCCTCTGTAGTAGATAGGGCAACAACCTTCTGCAACTTTGAAATCTAGCTAACCACCATTCCACCAACAGTGAACACATATCTTGTGGTGCTTCTCCTGCCATCCAAGTCACCTGCCATATCCGAATCTACATACCCATGTAGAGAAGTGTTTGACCCTCCATAACATAAATGCTTATTTTTGGTCCCTCTCAGATATCTGAGAATCCACTGAACTACTTTCCAATGCTCCTTTCCTAGATTGGCCATAAACTTGCTGACAACTCCCACTGCTTGGGCAATATCAGGTCTAGCACATACCATTACATACATCAAGATCCCATCTACTGAAGCATATCAAACTCTACTAATGTACTCAACCTCATCATGTGATTTAGGACACTGTTCTTTGCTCATCTTGAAGTGTCCAGCCATATGTGTGCTTACTAGTTTTGCATCCTTCATATATAACCTCTTCAACACCTTATTCACATAATCCTCTTGAGACAAAATCAAACTATGATTTTTCCTATCTCTCTTAATACTCATGCCAAGGATTTTCTTTGCTACTCCTAGATCCTTCATGGCAAATGTGTGAGCTAATTTTACCTTTAGCTCAGTAATTTCTTGAATGTGTGAACTTACAACAAGCATATCATCTACATACAATAATAGGATAATATAACTACCATTATCCAATCTGGTAAAATAAACACAATGGTCAGATTGACATTTACTAAAGCCATGCTCTGTCATAAACCTATCAAACCTCAAATACCATTGTCTTGGAGCTTGCTTAAGACCATATATGCTTTTCTTCAACCTACACACAAGTTTCTCCTTACCTTTGACCTCAAAACCTTCTAGCTGATCCATATATATCTCTTCATCCAAATCTCCATGAAGAAATGTTGTCTTAACATCAACTTGCTCAAGATGCAAATCCTCAATAGCAACTAAAGACAATATAGTCTGAATAGAAGTCATCTTTACTATAGGAGAAAAAATTTCACCAAAATCAATACCTGGTTTCTGTGCAAATCCCTTTACTACCAACTTGGCCTTATGTCTCATTTGTCCATTCTCTCCTTCATTTAACCTGTATACCCATTTTTTTTTCAGTGCTTTCTTTCGGGCTGAAAACTCAAACAAATCCCACATTTGGTTCTTTTTCAAGGAATCAATTTCCTCATTCATGCCATGTTCCCACTATTTTCTACATTCTACCTACATTGCCTCTTCAAAACTTCCTAGTTTTCGACCATCAGTGAGCAACAAGTAGTATAAATAAGGGGAATAATGAATTTGAGGCTTACTTACCCTTTCAAACCTCCTCATGGGCATTTGAGACTCATTGACAGCTTGTTGTCTGCACAAATTTCATTCTAACAGTGTTCAATCTTGGTCATCTCTCGATCTGCACCTAACCGATGTTGGTTCCATGTGACCGACCTGACCAACGTCAGTTCTTACCTAACTGACATCAGTTTCCACCTACCTAACATCATCGGCTTTGCTCTCTATCAGACTGATGTTGGTTTCTACCTGATTGACATCAGTCTCTACCTGACCGATGTCGATATTTGTGTTTTCCTGTGAGTGATGATTTTTACGTGTGAGCTCATTTTGGATCATATCCTTGTCCAAATCAACATTGCCTTGCTCAGAATTATTCAGCCTCTTGAGTTGATCACTGTCCATCACCTTCTCCGTGAAAACCAAGGCTTTTTATTTCTTATATGTGTCAAAAACATCAAATTTCCACTTTATGCAATAAACCCATACCTTTCTTGTAGTATCATCAATGAAAGAAACATAATACTATGATCCTCCAATAGAATCTATCTGAGCTTGTCCCCACACATCTACGTGAACAAGCTCCAACCTATGCTTCTTTTTTGTCGAACCAATTTTTAGAAACCTCACTTTCTCCTATTTCTTAAACATATAATGCTCATAGAAATCTAGATCTATCAAATCTAAAAGCCTACCTTTTGACTTAAGAACATGCATTCCCTTCTCACTCATGTGACTAAGCCTACAGAGCCACATCTTTGCATCTACATCTGAAGTAGATAAAATAGAAGGAGAATCAGTAATACAAGTAGATAGATAAAGTGTACCTACTTTCTTACCTCTAGCTAATACAAGTGCACCCTTGGAAACTTTCCAAGATTCAGCTGTGAGAGTTATTGTGCAACCCTCATCACCCAACTTTTCTGCAGAAATTAGATTCCTCTTCAGGATTGGTACATGCATGACATCCTTCAACACCGATATGTTGCCAGTCTGCAATTTTAGCTGCACTTTTCCTTTGCCGACAATTTGACAAGGCTCACCATCCCCTAAATAAACTTTTCCAAAGTCTCCATCGACATAATCATGAAAAAATTCTCTATTTGGGGTTGCATGGAAAGAAGCACCAGAATCTAAAACCCATGATTCTAGCTGACTATCCAAAGAAAATATAAGAGCATCCTATGCAATAATACCTACAACATCTACTTCTTCATGCTGATCTTCTTTCAACCAACAATTTTTCTTTGCATGTCCTTTCTTTCCACAATTCCAGTAGGTGATACTTCCATTTCTGGATTTGGATCTACTGCCTATCTTTGACCTTGACTTCCCTTGCTTTCTCTTCTCTCTTTTCCATCCCCTGCTTTCAGCACTTAAAGCATTACCTGATATTTCCCCTGTGCTTTTCTTGTAAATTTTTTCATTCAAAATTACACTAACAACATCATCAAATTTCAAGATATTTAAAGCAGACGTAGTATTACTTACCACCATTACCAAGCTATCCCAACTTTCAGGTAAAGAGCATAAGATTAAGAGAGCCTTAATTTCATCATCAAAAACCATTTTGATTGAAATTAACTGATTTACTAAACCATGGAAATCACTATAATGACTATATACCAATCCACCTTCTTGCATTTGCAAATTAAATAATTGCTTCATAAGAAATACCTTATTTGAAGCTGAGGGTTTTTTATATAAATTTTTCAAGGATTCCATTAACTCTACCGTTGTCGTTGCCTATGATAAGTTGGAAATCACAAATGATGCCAGGCTCAACTTTATAGATCCTATAGACTTTCTATTAAGAACATTCCATTCTTCATCTTGCATATATGTGGGCTTACATGAAACCCCACCCAATGGTAAGTATAGATCTTTTTGATACAGATAATCTTCTATTTGCATCCTCCATAATTGATAATTCTTGCCATTGAATTTCTCCATTCTTAGCTTACTTTCTTCTGCCATTGCTTTACTCCCACTCAAACAAAAACCCCTGTGACTGACCTGTAATCAACAAACACTAACACACTCTGATACCAATTGTTAGGATGCACTTCTTAAGAGCACACTTGATTACCTTTGTATAAGCAACTAAACACAGAATTAAACCAGAAGTAATAAGTAACTAGAAATCAGAAACAACAAAGAATAGGAGATACGAGAAACAATACAATCTGTATTAACACTCTTTCATAAGGAAATACAATAAAGAAATCTCACTCTTCCCACACCTCTTGGGTGTACATTAATTCTCCCTCAAGGTTTCTCTCTCTCTATATTACAACCAACTCAACACTGAGTTGTTCCCTCCAGTGACAATCAACCCATTGGTTGTTGTTGCCTACTACCAAGTCCTTGTGACAATCAACCCAATTATTGTTGCCTCCAATCATTGACCACAAATCTTCTTGATCTTGCACCCTGCAGATATAATTGATCTTGCTTACTTTACAATATATCCCAATGGGTCTCTTAAATAGATCCCAAACTAAACAATAATTAGAAACACAGACTCAAGACTAAAATTAGTCTTTACATGCAAACTGATTGTTCATCTCAAATTAGAACAGTTCTAGAACACATAAATGATCGATGCTAGTCTCTATATGTTTGGAGATGATCGACATCGATCGATGCATAACTAATGTCGACAGATGCCGGTCTACCCCTGACCGATGTCGACAGGGTCTGACATGTTAGTTACTGTGTAACCCAACAACCTCCATATTTGCATAACAGTGAAGCTTTTAACTCTACAAATTAATAGTTTATAAGGTACATGTGGCAAGTTCTAGTACTTTGAGAAGTAAATCATAATGTGTCTTGGTAGATGACACTTGGTAGCTTCTCCTTGTTTTAGTGATTAACTTAGGGCCCACCATAGTCTTTACTTGATAATGAAACCAAAGGAAGATATAGTGGCTGTTGACACTAGGTAGTTGATAGGACCTAAGTTCCTCAAAGCTCTGACACAACTTGTCAAATTTAAGAGCACACATGATTACCTATTTGTAAGCAACTTAAACATACGGAATTAACTAAAAGTAACAAGTAACTAGAAATAGAAACAACACAGAATATGAGAGGCAACATACAATTGTATTCAACTCATTACAGAATGAAAATTACAATAAAGAGATCACACTCTTTCATCCACTTTGTGGGCATACCAGTAATCTTCCCTCAAGAGTTATCTTCTCTCACTACAGGTCACAACTAAAAACTCACACGAAAAGCTGTTGTTCACCTCAACTAGCCAGTACCCATACTGCCAGTACAATCGAGTACGAACCGGTACTCCAAATAGATCTCACCATGATCTTGCTCCTTGATGTGTTGCTGTCACCTTGGATCTTGCTACCCCACTGATCTCCTTTTTGACCCTCACACACACACACCCCTATAGACCAACCTGATCTTACTTATCACATATAGATCTCCTCCATGACCTTGCAACACCCTACATATCAAACCTGATCTTACATACATGGGGAACCCTAGTTGATTCCACCATGAGAAGAACTCTCTTAGTTCTACACTTTAACAATACAGCCCATGAGTCTATTATATAGATCTCATGCATACAATAATTAGACTTGCAGCTTAAGACTCGACTTAGTCTTTAACATGCAAATAACCTGTTCAACTAACTGACTGTCTGTCAACAACTAGTTATGGAACTGCACAGGTGACCGACGTCGGTCTCTATTTGTCTGGAGGTGACCGACATCAGCCGACTCCTACCGATGTCGGTTTTCTTTCTATTCACCCCTGACTGGCGTCGGTATTGGCCTATCGACGTCGGTGACTGTGTCACTCAAAAAACCTTCCTATTTGCATCTGGGTGAAGATTTTAGCTGCACACCCTAACAATCTCCCACTTAGAGATAAATAGGTGTACCTGTACCTATACCAGTACTTTGTCTAACCTACATCCTGGCTTGTATTCCTCTTCAAGCTCAATCTTGAAGACTACCCACCACACACCTTGTGGTGTTAATTTTGTGCCTAAATTTCTCCATTCTCAGCTTACTTTCTTCTGCCATTGCTATACTCCCATTCAATCGACAACCCCTGAGAGTAACCTGTAATCAACAAACAATAACCAGATCTGAACCACCTGTTAGTCAAACTCACTCTAAGAATGTTCAACTTCGCTCTGATACCATTTGATAGGACCTAAGTTCCTCAAAGATCTAACACAACTTGTTAGATTTAAGAGCACACATGATTACCTTTGTATAAGCAACTTAAACATGCAGAATTAACCAGAAGTAACAAGTAACTAGAAATAGAAATAGCACAGAATATGAGAGGCAACATACAATTGTATTCAACTCATTACAGAATGGAAATTATAATAAAGAGATCACACTCTTTCATCCACTTTTTGGGCATACCAGTAATCTTCCCTCAAGAGTTATCTTCTCTCACTACAGGTCACAACTAACAACTCACACGCAAAGCTATTGTTCACCTCAACCAGCCAGTACCCATACTGCCAGTATAACTGAGTACGAACTGGTACTTCAAGTAGATCTCACCATGATCTTGTTCCTTGATGTGTTGCTGTCACCTTGGATCTTGCTACCCCATTGATCTCCTTTCTAACCCTCGCACACACACACCCCTGCAGACCAACCTGATCTTACTTATCACATGTAGATCTCCTCCATGACCTTGCAACACCCTACATATCAAACTTGATCTTACATACATGGGGAACCCTAGTTGATTCCACCATGGGAAGAACTCTCCAAGTTCTACACTTTACCAATATATCCCATGAGTCTATTATATAGATCTCATGCATACAATAATTAGACTTGCGGCTCAAGACTCGAATTAGTCTTTAACATGCAAACAACCCGTTCAACTAACTAACTATCCATCAACAACCAGTTCTGGAACTGCACAGGCAACCGACATCAGTCGCTGTCTATCTAGAGGTGATCGACGTCGGCTGACTCCTACCGATGTCAGTTTCCCTTTTGTTCACCCCTGACCGATGTCGGTGTTGGCCTACTGATGTCGGTGACTGTGTCACTCAGAAAACCTCCATGTTTACATCTGGGTGAAGCTTTTAGCTCCACACCCTAACAGTAGCCTCTACTGAGCTTTGTAGATGACATGTGGCATATTTTTCTACTTTGAAAAAATATATTGAAACCTTCCATAGCTGCCACTTGTTGCCTTCTATGGAACTCTACAAGGGACATGTGGCACGTTCCACTTTTTGGTCTTTTTTATTTCACACGCTCATTTGAACTGTTTGATTAAACCAACCAATTGAAACAACCCTAAAAATGTATAAGTGTTGGGAACTTTATCTTTCAAATGAATTTACGTATTAATGTAATTAAACCCTTTGAACCTATTAATTTCAAGCATGTTGAGTCTGTAGATTTATTCCTGCAAAGTCTGTAGAAACTGAGTCTGTAGACACCCATTTACAGAGTCTATAGAATAATGAGAAGCTTGAAAAATGAGGAATTTAAATTTCAATAGAAATTCTAAAAAGGAAAGAGATAATTTTGGTCAGTGCAAGGCCAAAATAGTCCATAGGTTGTCCCAAGAATGAGTGACATTTTTGGGGGACAACAGTTGGCTCCAGTTGGGGAACTTCCTTCAATTGAAAACTTGGAACAGCTGGGGTGAGTAGAAACTAGAATCTTTAGTGCCTTTTGTTGAGTTGTGGAGCTAAAAGCTTCACCAAATGAGCAAATGCAAAGGTTGCTAGATTTACACAGTCATCGACATTAGTCAGGATCGACCGACATCAGTCAGGAGTCGACCAGAGGCTGCTGACATCGATTAAAGATTGGCCGACGTCAGTCATATACAGATAGACAGGGACTGATGTCAGTCACCCATGCATTCCAAAAGTCTATTTTTGTGGATGAATAGATTATTTTCTTGAAAAGATTAACTATTAGTATTGAGTCCACGTTTCTATTTTTCGTAGGACAGATTTGAACCTTTGATTAAGAGGTGTATCTAATGGTGGAGAATGCATAGCTCAAGAATCCTAGTATTATATAATAGGGTTAGATCTTCATAGTTTGGAAGACATGTAATGTGAATCAATCCAAGTGTTGGAGTTGGTTGTAATTGAGAGAGAGAACTCTTGAGGGAAAGAGATCTGTACATCTGAGAGGTGTGAGAAGAAAGAAAGATTTCTATATTGTATTTCCTTCTAGAAGAGTTTAATATAAGTTTTTGGGTTGTTTCTTGTATCTCATATTCTTTGTTGTTTTTGATTTCTAGTTACTTATTATTTCTGGTTTAATTTCATGTTTAGTTGCTTACACAAAAGTAATCAATTGTGCTGTAAGATCCTAACAAGTGGTATCAGAGCTTTGGGTTCACTTATAAGTTGTATCAGATCGGGTTAGTGTTTGTTGATTACAGGTCACTCATAGGGGTTTCTAATTGAGTGGGAGTAAAGTAATGGCAAAAGAAAGTAAACTAAGAATGGAGAAATTTAACGGAAATAATTATCAATTATGGAGGATGCAGATAGAAGATTATCTGTATCAGAAAGATCTATACTTACCATTGGGTGGGGTTTCAAAAAAGCCCAAAGATATGCAAGATGAAGAATGGAATGTTCTTGATAGAAAAGCTCTTGGATCTATAAGGTTGAGCCTGACATCTTCTGTGATTTCTAGCTTATCACAGGCAAAGACAACGATAGAGTTAATGGATACTTTGGCAAATTTATATGAAAAGCCCTCAGCTTCAAATAAGGTATATCTTATGAAGTAATTATTTAATTTGGAAATATAGGAAGGTGGATCTGTATCTACTCATCTAAATGATTTCCATGCAAGATTAAATCAATTAAATTTAGTCAAAATAGTTTTTGATGATGAAATTAAGGCTTTCTTAATCTTATGCGCTTTACCTAAAAGTTGGCATAGTTTGGTAATGGCAGTTAGTAATACTGCATCTGCTCAAATATCTTGAAGGTTGATGATGTTGTTAGTGTAATCTTTAATGAATAAATTCATAGGAAAAGCACAGAGGAAACATCAGGTAACGCTTTAAGTATTGAAAGCAGGGGAAGGCAAAGAGAGAAGGGAAAGCAAGGGAGATCAAGGCCAAAGTCAAAGATGAGAAATAGATCCAAATCCAAAAATAGAAGAAGTATAATCTGCTGGAATTATGGAAAGAAAGGGCATGCAAAGAAAGATTGTTGGTTGAAAGATAAAGAAGAAAATCAGCATGAAGGTAATAAAGAAGCAAAAGTTGCAAGTATTGTTGCACAGGATGCTCTTATATTTTTTTTGGATGATAAAATACAATCTTGGGTTTTAGATTCTAGTGCCTCTTTCCATGCAACCTCAAATAGAGAATTTTTCAATGATTATGTCCATGGAGATTTTGGAATAGTCTATTTAGGGGATGATGAGCCTTGTAAAATTGTTGGCAAAGAAAAAGTGTAGCTGAAATTGCAGAATGGCAACACATGGGTGTTGAAGGATGTCATGCATGTACCCGTCCTAAAAAGGAATCTAATTTCTACAGGAAAGTTGGGGGATGAGGGTTGCACAGTAACTCTCACAGCTGAATCTTGGAAAGTTTACAAGGGTGCACTTGTATTAGCCAGAGGTAAGAGAATAGGTACACTTTATCTATGTACTTGTATCACTGATCATTCTCTTATTTCATCTAATTTAGATGTAGATGCAAAGTTGTGGCACTGTAGGCTTGGTCACATGAGTGAGAAGGAAATGAATGTTGTTAAGTCAAAAGGTAATATTTAAAATTTGAAAAGCATAGATCTATATTTCTATGAGCACTATATTTTTGAGAAATAGAAGAAAGTAAGGTTTCTTAAAATTGGGTCAACAAAGAAGAAGCACAAGTTGGAGCTTGTTCACATAGACGTGTGGGGACCAGCTCAGGTAACTTCTATTGGAGGATCATGGTATTATGTTTATTTCATTGATGATGCTACAAAAAAGGTATGGATTTATTGTATAAAGAAGAAATTTGATGTTTTTGACACATTTAAGAAATGGAAAGATTTGGTTGAGAATGAAACAGGTTTGAGATTGAAGTGCCTTAGATCTGACAATGGTGATGAGTATTGCAACAATAAATTCAAAAATTACTATTCTATGAATGGAATACACAAGGAAAGGATGGTTCCAAGGACACGTCAACAAAATGGAGTTACTGAAAGGATGAATAGAACAATAATGAAGTGTGCACAAACTATGAGGTTGCATGCTGGTTTGCCCTTACAGTTTTGGGCAGAAGCTATAGATACTACAATTTACCTGATTAACAAAGGACCCTCTACTGCTCTAGATGGTGGAATTCCATAAGAGGCATGGACAGGTAAAAAGGTAGATCTTTCATTTCTTAGAGTTTTTGGTTCTGAAGCTTTTGTGCACATTGATAAAGAAAATAGAAAGAAGCTGGATGCTAAATCTATGCGGTGCACTTTCATTGGTTATGGCTCTGGAGATTTCACATTATAGTTGTGGAATTTAGGAACTAACAAAATTATTAGAATTCATGATGTAGTTTTCAATGAGAAGGTGATGTACAGTGATCAGCTCAAGAAGTTGAATAATTCTAAGCAGGGCAATGTTGATTTGGATGAGGTTATGATCCAAAATGAGCTTGCAAGTAAAAATAATCCCACATAGGAAAACACAAACACCGATGTCGGTCAAGAAGGAACCGACGTCGGTTAAGCAGGAACTGACATCGGTCAGACAGTAACCAACGTTGGTCAGAGAGGAATCAATGTCGGTCATGTGAAACTGACGTCGGTCAGGTACAGACCCAGAGATGACCGAGATCGGTCATTAATAGAAAGGAATTTGGGTGGATAGCAAGCTGTGAATGAGTCTTAAACACTCATGAGGAGGTCAAAAAGGGTAAGTAAACCTCCAATTCATTATTCCCCTTCTTTATACTACTTTTTGCTCACTGATAGAGGAGAACCAAAAAGTTTTGATGAGGCAATGCAGGTAGAAACCAAGAAACAGTGGGAGCATGGCATGAATGAGGAAATTGATTCCTTGAAAGAGAACCAAACATGGGATTTGGTTGAGTTGCCAGCTGGAAAGAAAGAACTAAAAAATAGATGGGTTTACAGGTTAAAGGAAGGAGAGAATGGACAAATGAGACATAAGGCCAAGTTGGTAGTAAAGGGATTTGCACAGAAAGTAGGTATTGATTTTGGTGAATTTTTTTCTCCTGTAGTAAAGATGACTTCTATTTAGACTGTATTGTCTTTAGTTGCTATTGAGGATTTGCATCTTGAGCATCTTGATGTTAAGACAACATTTCTTCATGGAGATTTGGATGAAGAAATATATATGGATCAGTAAGAATGATTTGAGGTCAAAGGTAAGGAGAAACTTGTGTGCAGGTTGAAGAAAAGCTTATGTGGTCTTAAACAAGCTCCAAGACAATGGTATTTGAGGTTTGATAGGTTTATGATAGAGCATGGCTTTAGTAGATGTCAATATAAAAATTGTGTTTATTTTAACAGATTGGATAATGGTAGTTATATTATCTTGTTACTGTATGTAGATGATATGCTTGTTGCAGGTTCACACATGTAGGATATTAATGAGCTTAAGGTAAAATTAGCTCACACATTTGATATGAAGGATTTAGGAGCAGCAAAAAAAATCCTTGGCATGAGTATTAAGAGAGATAGGAAAAATCACAGTTTGATTTTGTCTCAAGAGGATTATGTGAACAAGGTGTTAGAGAGGTTCAATATGCAGGATGCAAAACTGGTAAGCACACCTATGGCTGGACACTTCAAGTTGAGAAAGGAATAGTGTTCTAAATCACATGATGAGGTTGAGTAAATGAGTAGATTTTCATATGCTTCAGTAGTTGGAAGCTTGATGTATGCAATGGTATGTACTAGACCTGATATATCCCAAGTAGTGGGAGTTGTCAGCAAATTTATGGCCAATCCAAGGAAGGAACACTGGAAAGTAGTTCAGTAAATTCTTAGATATCTGAGAGGGACCAGCAATAGGCATTTATGCTATGGAGGGTCAAACACTTCTCTACATGGGTATGTAGATTCAGACTTGGTAGGTGACTTGGATGGCAGGAGAAGCACCATAGGATATGTGTTCACTGTTGGTGGAATGGTGGTTAGCTGGATTTCAAAGTTGTAGAAGGTTGTTGCCTTGTCTACTACAGAGGCAAAATACATTGCAGTCATAGAGGCTAGCAAGGAAATGATTTAGATGACTCGATTCATGGAAGAGTTGGGAAAGGAGCAAGAGAGTTGCAGATTGTACAGTGATAGTCAAAGTGCAATTCATTTGGCAAATAATTTAGCCTTTCATTCAAGAACCAAACATAAATAGCTTAGGTACCAATTCATTAGATAGGTATTATAGGATGGTGAGTTGAAGCTGGAAAAGATCCATATAGATAAGAACCCTACTGATGTGTTAACAAAGCTGATAACAAAGGAGAAGTTGAATCTTCATTCAACTTTTGTTGGTCTTCAAGCTTGAACTTGAAGATGGAGAAGCTAGAGGATGTTGTTGTACATGTACAGGTGCAGTTTTTTATCTCTAAGTGGAAGGTTATTCAGTTGTGGAGCTAAAAGATTTATTAGATGAGCAAATGCAAAGGTTGTTGGATTTACACTGTCATCGACATCGGTTAGGATCGACTGACATCAGTCAGGAGTCGACCAGAGGTTGCCAATCTCAGTTAAGGATTGGCTAACATTGGTTATATGCAGATAGATAGGGACCAATGTTGGTCACTTGTGTGTTCTAGAAGTCTATTTTCATGGATGAACAGATTGTTTGCATGAAAAGATTAACTGCTAGTATTGAGTCCGTGTTTCTATATTTGTTAGGATAGATTTGAACCTTTGATTAAGAGGTGTATCTAATGGTGGAGAATGCATAGCTCATGAATCCTAGTATTATATAATAGGGTTAGATCTTCATAGTTTGGAAGACATATAATGTGAATCAATATAAGTGTTGGAGTTGGTTGTAATTGAGAGAGAGAACTCTTCAGTGAAAGAGATTTGTACATCTGAGAGGTGTGAGAAGAAAGAGAGATTTCTTCATTGTATTTCCTTTTGGAAGAGTTTAATACAAGTTTTTGGGTTGTTTCTTGTATCTCATATTCTTTGTTGTTTCTGATTTCTAGTTACTTATTATTTCTAGTTTAATTTTGTGTTTAGTTGCTTACACAAAAGTAATCAATTATGCTATAAGATCCTAACACCTTTGAAATATGTCATTGGGTTATGGATTCATGCTACCCAAAACAAAAAAGGGCTCCAAAAAATGAAAATGAACAACACAAAATAGAAAAAAAACTATATACATATACATATGTACAGGTGAACTGATTTGATACTTCAAGAGTTGAAGTGCTTCAGATGCTTCCCATTGTGAGGTAGAGAAAAGGGTGTGCCATCTTGCTACCTCAACAAGAAACTATTTTCACCATTGAGCTAATGAATTGTAAAAGGGCCCCTCCACAAGGAATCAAACTCTCCATGCATTCCCTTTAGTTATCTCCTCTTATCCCATAGGAGGACTTGATCTCCAATCTGGAAATTATGATTCTTTGCTTTTTGGTTGAAGAGTTTCTTCACCAGAACTTGATGGGAAGCAATTCGGTGCACCACTATAGTTCTCTGCTCTTCTAGCTCAGTCAGGCACATGATCCTCTTATCAAGGGTCCTTTCATATGTTTGATCTTCAATTGCCTTAGACAATTTTAATGCTGGCAATTCCAAGTTGATTGGTATCTCAACATGGATACCATAAAGAAGTTGGAAAGGAGACATACCAATTACCCTTTTTGGTGTAATTCTATTTTCCCATAGAGCATCAACTAATGCTTTATGCCATGTCCTTTGGTTTTCATCTACCAACTTCTTGATGATTGTCACCAAGTTTTTGTTGCTTGATTCAGCTTGTCCATCCCCTTGTGGAAAGTAATCAGATGAGTGAGAGAGGGTGATCCCATAGTAAAAATAGAACTGAGTAATCTCTTGGAAAGTGAAACAAGCTACATTGTTAGTGACAATCTTGGTTGAGACCCCAAACCTAGAAATGATGTTCTTTTTGAGGAAATTGCACACTACTTCTGAAGTAGCATGCTTGGTTGGAATTGCTTTCACCCACTTTGTGAAGTAGTCTATTGTTGTGAGAATATAATCATGTCCAACACTTGAAGATGTGTTTACAACACCAATGAAATCAATTCTCCACTACTACAATCGCTCCTCTATGACCACTGGCTTGGGAGGTAGGGTAACTAACTTGGATCTCCCATTAAACTGCTAGCATAGTTCACATTTCCTTACCTACTTGTATGCATCTTGAAAGAGAGTTGGCCAATAATACCTAGCTCAAAAAAATTTATGGGCAGTCACAGGAGCAAAAAAATGTCCTCCATAGGCCAAATTGTGGAAGGACTTTAGAAGTTGGCTTTGCTGCTCCTTGTCCACACAATGAAAGAACACTCCATCAAGGCTCCTCTTATATAGATGGTTGTCCCAAAAGATGAAATTGGTAGCTTTCAACTTGATATTCCTTCTTTATTTATAAGATAGGTGAGCAGGACACGCGCCATAAGTAAGGAAATGAGCAATACCTGAATACCACTCATTCATGGTGGAGACAAAGAGGACTGTTGGCATGTCTTTTTCTTTTGATTCTTCATGTTCTATTCTTTCTGGTTTGATATCAGCAATTAATTGACATAGCCCCTTTCCACATACCAACTTTGTTGGCTTGATGACCATATCAAACTCCTAGATTTTTGCAACCCAATTTCCTCTTTTCATCCCAAACTCCTGCTGAGTCAATATGGATTTGATCATGGTGCCAGGAACTAAGGTAGTAGTGTGTGAATTCAAGATGTAGAAGCATAAATTCTTTACTACCTTCACCATTGCATAATCATGCTTCTCCATGTTTGATTACTTCAGCTCATGAGCTTTGAGAGGACAACTCATGAAAAAAATGGGATATTCCACACCTTCTTCATTTTTTTGAACCAAGATGGATGAAAGTGTGTGTTTAGAATCATAACTATACATGAGGAAATCCCTCATATAATCTAGACAAATTAGAAATGGAGCATGGGTAATGGCAATCTTGATATCCTCAAATGTTGACTTGCCTTCTTCAGTCCAGTTGAAGGTGGCCTTTCCCTTCATCATGTTTACAATATGTCTAGTCTTCTCAACAAACTCAAGGATGAACCTCCGTAAGAAATTCACCTTTCCAAAGAAAGAGTGAACAACAGTCTTATTTATGGGCAAGGTAAGCTCTTGGATAGAATTGACTCTATTTGAGTCAATCTTTATGCCTCCTTAAACATAATGCATCCAAGAAGTTTCCCCTCTGTTACTCCAAAAACTAACTTCTTGGGTTTTAAGGAAATGCCATTTTGACGACATCATTCCAACACTTGTTGCAAGTGGCACACATGATCTAGGTGATGCTTAGAAGAGATGATCAAGTCATCAAGATAAAATACAATGAACTTACCCATTTCATTTTTGAAGGGAAGGTCCATCACTCTTTGGAAGGTGACACCATCATTTAGCAAACTGAAAGGCATCCTTCTATATGCAAATGTGCCCCAAGGTGTGGTGAAGGCAATCTTATGTTGGTCTGCCTCACCAACTTCAACCTAATTATATCTTGAGAAGCCATATAGCATTGATAACATCTCTAAGCCTATCACTATTTGAAGCACTTGGTCCATGATAGGAAGAGGGTAGTTATCCTTCAAGGATGACTGATTTAAATTCCTAAAAGCCACATAGATGTGAATTTCCCCATTCTTATTCCATATAGACACTATATTGGCAATCCATGGGGAATGATGGATTGAGAAGATTATTTTGACATTTATCATTCTTTGTATCTCAAACAAAATGGTACCTAATATTTTTGGATTATACTTCCTAGATTTTTGCCTGTAAGGTGCCGAATCAGCCTTGAGAGGAATGTCATGTCAAATTTCATCAGGCTAGAGTGACTTCAGGTCATCATAAGAGTATGCTAAGACATCTATGTACTGGTTGAACAAAGTAGTGAACTTGAATCTCTACTCAGGATTACAACATTTACCAATGTTAACCATCCTAAGATCTGCCTTGTTTCCTAGATTTACTTGATCAAACTCCTAAGAGGAGCTTGAATCCATTTGCTGATGTTTGATGAATCATTCATGTTTGTCAAACAACTTCTCAAGGGAAACTAGGCCTTCAGGAATTTTATTCCATTTAAGTAGTAGGAACTCCTCACATGCATCTATATTTGATTCAGGAGCTAGTTTACACTTTTGAGGTTCACTGCCTTCAAAATGTAGCTGTTCAAAGTTGTCTTTTTACTCTAGGAAGGAAATGATTTAGTTGTCAATGTTAAACACTTTCCAATGATTGGAATTATCAAGCACACTTAGCCAAAATACCAGCTCAATAGTGTACTTGTCTCCTTTGATGTCTAGGTGGGGGACCAAGAGAGTAGATGAAATAGCCAGTGTATTAGCCTGGGCATTGAATTATCTAGGAATGACAAAGATGCTGAAAGCATCAAAGCTTTCAATTTGGTCCTAGAATAGATTGTGGTAGTGGTGCAATATTTCATTCTTGGTTTGGTACAGGTTTCTCACCTGACAAACCACCAATTCAACATCTCCTTTAACATGAAGGAATTTGATGCCTTTTTCCTTAGCAGCTTTCAATCCCAACAATAGATATTCATACTCAACTGTATTATTAGTGTTGCTAAACTACAACTTGTAAGACAAAGGAAAAATATCTCCTTGAGGAGATATTAGCACAATCCCGGCTCTTGAATTGGCAGAGGAGCAGCTACCATCAAACTCAAGAACCCATACCTCATTAGACACTACTTTTCCTTTGGATTCTTCTTTATTCGGAGGTGAAGATCCTTCCACATTGGTATTGCACTCAACTAATTCTCATGTTGTTCTAGCTAAATGCATTTTTAGGTCATTACCTAGAGGAGCTTCATCAGATGCCTCATGAACTTCATCTATGGATAGAAAGTAGTTACCCATGCTTGAAGACTCAAACATAATTTGAGCTTCTGGTGCCGAGGTCTAGGTAACCACATATTTCATTTCCTTCTCAGGGAGCATCCTTTTCATAGCACCTTTGACTAGAATCTTCACCTCAGATAAGTCCATGCTCAATTCACCACCAACATCCCTATAGAAAGTCTGCCCAAGAAGGATGCCATATGATGCTGGGACATTGGCTACCAAGACAGTCATCTTGATTCTTTTGTCTAGAAATGCTGTAAATGCAAATTGGGCATCCTTAATTTGTCCCAACAGAGGTACTTGCTTGTTTTCGATGGATAAGCATCTACCAAATGTCTTCATTAGTGTGAGGCCAAGGTATTCAACCACTTTGGTAGGTATGATATTATTTGAAGCTCCAAAATCAATGATGCAATTGTTCAGCTGATGTCCATTTATCAGCAATGAAACATAGAAAGGTTCTATCCTACTAGGAGCAGTAGGGGGAGTAATGATAAAGTTTTTATTGGTGTGTGCATTCTTAGGGGAATCATGAGTCACCTTAAGAATTTATTGTCTTACAGAGGTGTTTTGGTTCTTCACACACTGAACCAATTTATCTAATTACTCAGGATGGGACTGTAAAAATTGAAATTCAGACATTTGAATTTTGGTTTTATTTATATGTTCGATTATGTCAAATTCCTAGAATGAGCTAGGAGCAGAGGATGGGAATCCATCCTTTCTATTTTTTGGAGGGGGAAAACTGGACTACAAATTTGAAGTAGAAGGCATAGGGACGTTTGGTGTCCTTACCTTTCTAGCAGTCACTGGGTCTTTTGGCTAGAAGGGTAGAGAGGTTCCATGCTTAGAAATTGAGATTGCTAATTGAGGTCACTCTTCTATCTTCTCTTTATCATCTTGTTGAGATGATTGATTCCTAGATCGGGTGAATACAACATATGATCCTTCAGTTGCACTACCTTCACTTCTGGGTTCATCTTGATAATTTAGGAAACCAATATTGGAGTCACCAGCTAATTCTTCTTCATCCTTAATGAAGAGATTACCATCATCTTCAAGACTCAACTTAGGCTAGAATGAGAAATCTAATTTAGCTTCAAGATATCCAACCGCTAAGTTAGTTGGAGGTGCTTCAATGGCAAGGTTATTCCTCTGAGGGGGAGGAAGATGATTGGTTTGCCCTTGGTTTCTGGTAGCATGGCATTGGTAGGACTGATTAGGGAATGTCCTCCTTGGTACATCTCTGTATGAAGAAGTAGATGACATCCCTTGTGCTATTTGCTTTCTAAGAGCTAGCACTTCATTTGCTAGCTTTTGCACCATTGGGTCAATGGTGACTGTAGGTGAGTATTCAGAAGATGAAGAGGGTTTACCTCTGTTTGGGTCTCTCCTTATCTTTCTAGCCAAGATAAGCTCATCTTCTACCTTGGTAGCAAAATCTTGAGCAGCTTTGAGGTCTATGTGGCCAGCATGTCTTAGCAAAATACTCACTTTAGGAAGATGTGAGTTGATGAAGAAGCATTTGAGGTTTTCAGGTGTCGATCGAGAAATAGTAGGAATTTGGTTCCTCAACTTATCAAACTTTGCTATGAAATCCCTCATAGGTTCATGAGGTTCCTTATTCATCTGTGTGAGCTAGGCTAGCAAGGCATGTGCATCTTTTGTAGGCTTGAACTTGGCTTCAAATTTGGCTTTGAGTGTGTCCCAATCAGTTACTGATCTAGCTTGCAGATGGTAGAACTAGTCTATAGAAGCACCTTGTAGTGTTTCCATGAAAAGCCTGACTACCACGTCTTCAAATTCCATACCTATGACACCATAGGCTATGCTGAAGGCTACAATGTGTTTCTCAAGATGAACTCTCCCATCACCAAAAAATTTGGGGAAATTCCTTCTTGAGCTGTGTGGGAGTTCATGTAGAGGTAGAGTGAGGTTGAGTGGGCCAAAAGAGTTACCCCAGGGTCCTTGAACTACCATGATGGGAATATGAAAAAGAGGGATAACAAATTTGGGTAGTGTGTGGATAGGTAAAGCCCTGCTAATAACAGAAAAGAAAACTCTACCTTCTGTTGGTGTCCTATTATGGGTAGGAGGAACACTCTTGGATCTTTAAACTTGAAGTTAGGGAGGAAATAAGTCAAAATTCTCTTGCTGCACCAACTCCAATATAAGGTCAACAACACCTTGAACTCTTTCAATTCTAGTATAGCATGGAGTTGACAGATTGTGAAACAAAAATGAAAAAAGACTGGTCTTGCTTCAACTTGAAGCTTGAGGCTTCAATCTGTGTGTCCTTCCCTTGCAGAGTCACCAAAAATTGTTAGGTGAATATTTTGTCAACCAACAAATTGGTGAGCAAAATAGGTCTCCTCAACCACATCATAGGGAGATTGGTCAGCTAGATGTGTAGGTTTACTACATCAACAGGGGACAAATCTCTCCTCTCATCAAGGAGAGGTTCCTTATGAATATGCAAGAGCTATATACTATATATATAAGTAGAATATAACACTCAGGGGTAGGATACACAATCTATCTCTCTTCTTTTAGAGATGATGTACACAAATAGAGGAGAAAATTCTCGTGAAAACATTGAAGGCACTTTTCTTCTTTCAGAAGTGTTCTTACTAGGGATAACAGGAGTTCTTTCAGGTACGATAAGCAACTGGTAACATTGTACATAATAACCAATAATCTAAGATGTAGCACAAAGTCTCCACCTGGATTGCCTAAGAGTGAAATACGAAGAAAAATGGGGGCAGAAAGTCATCCAAGGGTCCTTTACATAGAAAGAAACTAAAAACACACACTGAAAACAATTATGTCAGCACAAAGTCTGAAAGTAACTAGTTTCAGGACACCTTCCTTATCACTTCCACTAGTTCTGCTTGTTAAATTGCATAAACAAGAATACATTTAGAAAATAGACATAAGAACAATCTCCTAGAATGATACAAGCTATAATAGCACAAATTCTGAAAGTAACCTGCTTTCTGATTCAAATAAAGAAATATGATGAACAATATGAGCTCAAAGTCTTAGTAATGCCTTTCAATTTGGGCAAAGTTTTGCTTCTAGTAACAGGAAGATATCCTCTAAAATAAACCAAGAGATTACAATATATAGAGGCCAAGGAAGGCTTGGCACTTTGTCCCATGGAGTGGCCCATGCTGTGCATTAATGTCTTGAATGCATTTTTAGTTCTGTCAGGGAGGGCCATGTTGGAACAGGGTGGCTACCTTAACTATGGCATGTTGATTTATCTAAAATGTCTTCTCCTGAGCCTGAGTCACCTATTATATCACCTGCTATCTGTTCAGCTGTCCACTTTGCCTTTACTTCAAAGGAGACAAATATGTTGTGCCTTCAATGTTTGCAGGCCCAAATATCTACCTAGTGGAATATTCCACCCACTAGAAATAACTCCTACATATATTTTGGCCTTTCCCTTTTTTCATTGCAATTTGAGCCCTCAGGCTACCTTTTCCATTTTCTAGTTTTCTTGGTTCATTTTCTCGATGGTTCTTTCTTTCAGTCTTGGCATTAAGGCCTTTGAATGCATTCTGGTCCACGTTTAAGCTTGTAAAGATCAACAGACACTTTATTGCCACAAATTTGACGTCTTCATTTCCATCATCATTTGAAAGCTAACGGCTAGTTGGTCATCTTAAATTTGACGTCTATGGGCCTGTCATCCTCAGAAATTTATGCTTGTCTTTATTGCTTGCTCTGGCCACTTTTTGCTATGAAATATGTGAGGACATGTGGCATCATCTACTTGTCTTTGAGAGAAACTTATTAGAATAAGCTTTGAAACTTACTAGAAACCTGAAGCGTGGATGCAGACACTTGTCACACTTTATTGAGTTAGAATGGGACACATGGCACATTCTGCTGCTTTGAAACATATTAGAAACTATGTCTCAGTAGATGACACTTGGCAACATCCACTTGTCTTTCTAAGAGACACATGGTGGCTTTTTCTACACTTTGAGGTTTGATCTTTCTCGAAGGGAACTTGCCTTTTGGGATAATGAAAGACGGTTCATTTTCTAAGTGTCGACTGTCCTCTACAAGGGTACCTACACTTTGATATCTTCTGGGTGGCCTTTAGGATTTAATTCTTTTAGAGGACTATTGTTTTTTTATTTTGATCAGATAATTTATCCAAAGGAAACCTTTCCTTAGCTCTGCATCTTTGACACGTGGCACGTTCTACTACTTTGAAACTTATTTGAGACTCACAAAAATGGGACCCACAACATTTCTTACCTGAGTAGCTTTAAAATGGGAATGTGGATGCAGACACTTGTCCCACTCTGCTGAGTTAGTATGGGACACGTTGCATGTTCTACTTAACTCAAAGAATATTTTGATACCTTTGAGAGTCCTGCAGAAGATCACACATGGCAGCTTCTGCTAAGCTTTCAAAAACACTATAGAAACATTCGGGACTATTTGGATCCATGTAGACAATGACACATGGCACACTCTACTTGTTTACACGGGACACATGGTAAGTTCCACTTCTTTGAGAAGCAAATCATAATGTGTCTCAGTAGATGCAACTTGGCAGCTTCCGCTTGTTTTACTAATTCACCTGAGGCCCACCATAGTCTTTACTCAATAATGAAACCAAAGGAAGATACAGTGGCTATTTATACTTGGCAGCCTCCACTGAGCTTTGTAGATGACACGTGGTATGTTCCGTTGCTTTGAAAAAATGATATTGAAACCTTCTGCTGCTGCCACTTTTCACCTTCAACAGAACTCTACAAGGGACATGTGGCACGATCCACTTTTTGGTATTTTTTCTTTCATGTGATCCTTTGAACCATTTGATTGAATTGACTAATTTAAACAACCCTAAAAATGTATAAGTGTTGGAAACTTTCTCTTTCAAAGGAATTTACCTGTTAAAGCCATTGAACCCTTTGAACCTATTAATTTCAAGCATGTTGAGTTCTTAGATTTCTTCCTATGAAGTTTGTAGAAACCTGCCTTCAGAGTCTGTAGAATTTTGAGAAGCTTGAAAAATGAGGAATTTGAATGTTCAAGACAAATTCCAAAAAGGGAAGAGACAATTTTGGTCTGTGCAGGGCCAAAATAGTCCATAGGTTGTCCCAAGAATGAGTGACATTTTATGGGGACAACACACCCCACAATATTGTTATAGTCATAAGTCATGTTGTTGTAACCCAAGCTATTAGAATGGGTATTATGATCATGATTATTCTCATGTTGATTACAATTTTGACCTTGAGTTTTATTCTACCACTAATTCTATCTTTAGTCTTAGTTGGTCTTTGGTTGTTGTTGATTATGTGAAGGAAATGGATCTTTGTAGATTCCCATATCTTGATAAGTGTCATGTGGAGAAAGTTTGATATTAACTTCACCAATATTGATCAAATTTCAATAAGGTGTCCTAATTGAACACAAAAATAGGTACTATGACCAAAAATATGGTGGAAGTTACAAAATGCATTTTCCTTATACCAATCTAGCTTAGGTTGATTTGTGGAAAATGGCCTTGGTATAGGCCACAAAATCAAATTAACTTCTATCAAATTTTAGAACACTGCCTCAATAGGTTCTCCCAATTTATAAAATACTCTAAATTTGTTATTGAATTCCCTTTGTGGAGGGACTCTTAAAAATTGGGTGGTAGATTAAGGGGAGTTAATTGTACATTTGGAACTAGTGAAGCCTTCACTATTTGTACATGTCTTGTTTTAATTACCCCATTCCCTATCATGTTCTTGTTCTTATTGAAACCCTTAGGTTTGTCTTGCATAACTGTTTGAATTGATGATTGAGTCTGATTTGATTTTTGACTTTGCATGTAAATATTGATAAGGCCTTTGGTAATAAGCACCTTCTCAATATGCATACCTTTGTCTATAATTTATATAAATTTGTTTACACAAGCAAATGATAGATTGTGTACCACCTCAGGATACAAATTTTATGCAAAAATGTCCACCAACTGTTTGTCATTAAAAAGTATGTTGAAAGTGACCAGCTAATGCTCTCCACTACTATAATATGCTATGAATCTTTTTCCATCCTGGTATTTAGATTTGTATAAGTCAACAATATTCAATTCATGCTCAATATTGTACATGAAATGGTTGATGAATTTTTTAGATAGGTGATTACAATCTCCCATTGATCCCTTGGGTAACTTAAGTAGCCAGTCTAAAGATTGTCTTGATAAACTTTGTGGAAACAAGCAAAGCAAAAAAATGATATTATAAGTGACCTCTTGGCATCACACAAAAAAAATCCTAAATGTGTTCATGAGGGTCACCCTTTACTTTATATTTTTCAAATTTAGTTTCCACAAAATGAGATAGAAAGAGGACTTGGAGAATACTTAAATCAAATGGATATAGACATATCTTGTCAAATGGCTACTTCTTAACTCTATTGCCTATCTCCAACCATGACATAATATTTTTCATAGGATTCCACTCTTGTATGTTTGGTTCATTCATGGGTGGAACATAATTCCATTGGGTTAGTATGTACCCCTATTGTGTGGATTTATTAGGGATATACACCCTAAGATTCATGACTTTCTTTTGGTCTGTTCTTTGATTTGAGTAAGTCACTAATTATTAGGTTGATAAACATTCCCTGAAACTTTATGCCTTCAGTTATAAGTGTTTTATTGATTTTGGGGAGTCAGTGCTCTATTCACCAAAATACATTTTGGTTGAGATAAACTAGCTAAATTATTTTGAATAGTTTCCTCAATACACATTAAATGTTTTGGTGCTTGATTCTAAAAAGAGACAAAAGGTTTGTGATGATTTTAAAATATATGCTCCATGTATAGCAAATAATTTTTCACAACTTCTTGTGTTTTGGTTTTCTCAATTGAGACCCCTTGATCTATCATAGTTGTGTTCTCAAATAAAGTTTATTGTGTTGGTTCAATCACATTCCCTTGTTCCTTGGAAGCATCATTATGTATTGTAGTGTCAAATAAAGAGTCAATTAAGTTTTTCATAAGTTATTTTACATATCATTCACTTATATTTTTAATCTTTGTGACATGATCTTGATCATTGGGTTTGGACTCTATAAGCACTTCCTTTCCCTTACTAGAAAAAGTAATGTTTGTTTTTAAAATATGCATGAAGGATTATTCTCACTATTGTTCTCCTTCTCTAATCAAGGTATATAGTTATTCCATAGGAAATTTTGAGGGTAATCAAGCACCAAATTCAATCAACCTTAAGATTGCTTCATCCTTATCCTTTGGGGTTAATATTCAAGATAATCTTCCTCATATCCTATGGTTGTGAGAATGTTCTCAAAGACTATGGAATTGTCATGTTCATCATAAACGTGATCCTCTTCATAACTAGGGCCATACGAGACCCCACTATGAGTATACATTTGAGTCATGTTTAAAATATTTTTCGTCTACATTTGGCAAGATTTGGAAAATGTTTCGTAAATGTTTAACAAGGGTGTGTTTTGATTTTCTCTAAACAAGTGACATGTCAAAAGAGACTATAATAAAAAAGAGGTGGCATAGTAACACAAAATTAAAATAATTTTTCATGAAATTACTTAACCTTTGATAGGGTTAAAATCATATTAATTAGAAGAGGTTATGATAATTCAAAAACCTATAGTTTAAACTAATACAGAAAACATAGATTTAGAGATACATCAATACCATAAAAGCTAGTTCAAATTTGATGAGTTGGTATTAGAAAAATATAATAAATCCTTTTGGATGATGAAGGTGAAAATGTGAACTAAGAAATTTAAGATGTAAAACATGAATGAATTATTAATTTAGAACCAAGCATGCAGCACAACGTCGCCACATGGTAATAGTAGGTAGAATAAAATGTGTCCTATAACTTAGAGTGTAAGTGACACACTAGATGACCTAATTTCATAATGATCAAATGATGATGATCATATAAATGGCCTCAACTCAAACATAGAATCATACCCAAGTTAACTCAAGTTAAGTGAAAATAAAAAAAATTTGATTAACACATTGGTCTAGAACTTAGAAAGGTGAGATTATGAATTTGAATTAAAAAGTTAATAACCTACATATTTTTGCATAATAGTCTAGACTAAAATAGGAAGCATAACAACACTTTTTAGATAAGGAAAACACAATTTTTAAGATGAGGATTTGAACAAGGTAAAAGATGATGTGGGTTTGACCAGCGTAATGCCTCCTTGTAGCATAATTCTAAGTAGGTTGCATGGTGATGGTGAGGGGTAATGATAGGGTATTTCAAGGGATGTATTCTAAGAAGTTAGTGGAAATACATATGAAATATTTAGTGCCATGTAACATATGTTAATGCAATCTATAACTTCCAATAAAGTACCAAATGTCCATTTAAACAAGATTAAAACTAGATAATATAAGTTACCCTATAGTATATTATATTATATTATATTATATTGTATTATATTATATTATATTATATTATATTATATTATATTATATTTTAGTATATTATATTATATTATATTATATTATATTATATTATATTATATTATATTATATTTGGTGTAATATATTAATGGACCCATATCATACACTAAAGATTCATTTAGTGTAGCTATTTAGATTTACATTATCAACACCCATAACAAAGGGGTTTGCAATGTGTAAGGTGGTGGCATATTTGATTGGCCATTTTCTATTGTCAATTGTATACAAGGACATCATGAGATCTTTTTTTAGTAACATGGCTCCACCTTTGATGTGTAAGGTGAATTAGTGTTATAGTGTTACACTATCGTTGACATGAAGACAAGACATTAAGGTACAAGATTCTATCTTTTAGCTTTCATTCATCCTTGTTTCCAATATATTGAAATTTTAACTAATACAAACACTATATTTTAAAAGATATAGATAGAGATATTGCCAAACCTTTTTCTTTCTCATTCTCAGCGACACTAACCACAATAATTATGTTCATAATAATAGAGATTAGTCTTTAAAAACCATATTCAAACTCACCTTTTTAACTCATGTATGTGGTTATTACCTTAAATAAATACTCTAGTCCCCCATGGAATATTTATAATCCAAACCATCTTCCAATTCCTCTTATTACATGAGGTAATTTCTATTAAATTCCTATAAAAATTCTTATCACTACTCCTCAGCCACTTCATATTCATAAGCACTTAATTTTAAAAAATAAAATTATAAAGACATGTCCCTTCCTAAATTCTTCTCACCAGTGAGGCAAGTGCTAATTTATCCATATTATATATTATAGTTTGCTTTTCAGTTCAACTATGCATTTTTAACAAAGTTGATGTTAATGTTGAAATAACCAAGAGAAAATGAATAAATAAATAAATATTAAATAACAAATAAATACAATTGGATGATATGCCTCACACAACAATTTTCTAGAATAATGTCAAATTTCTAGACATGGAAGGAATTATTCAGCGTTCACATTTAAAGAGTGCCTTCTATACATACGCGGTGAGGTTATTAGGTAGGGATTTTTTTGTTTTTAATGCGGAATGACTTTTATTCCTTACCAAAAATAGTCTCCTCATTTACAATTTCCTATAATAACCTTTTAAAAATGCATAGTTCAACTAAGAAGTGAACTATAATATGTAATATGGATAAATTAGCACTCGCCTCGATGCTGCAAGGAATGTAAGAAGGGGTATGTCTTATTTTTTTATTTTTTATATTAAGAGTTTATGAATGTGAAGTGGGTGAGGAGTATTAATAGGAATTTTGATAGGAATTTGGCAAAGATTACCTCATGTAATAGGAGGAATTGGAAGATGGATTGGATTGTAAATATTCTATCGGAGAGTAGAGTATTTCTTGAAGACATGACTACATAGATGAGTAAAAAATGTGAGTTTGAATCTGGTTGTAAATAATAAGCACTATTATTACGAACATGATTGTTGTTTTCAGTGTTACTGAGAATGAGAAAGGAAAAAAGTTTGCATTAGCTATAATAATCAATATATTGGCAGCATGGATGAATGGAAGCTAAAAGATAGAGTCTTTTATTTTAATTTTGTCCTCATGTCAACGACAGTGTAAGATTGTAACATTGATTCACCTTGCACATCAGATGTGGAGCCATTTCATAAAAAAATAATCTCTCATGATGTTGTTGTCTACCGTTGACAATAGAAAATGGCCAATCAAATATGCCACCACCTTACACACTACAAACCCCTTTATTATGTGTGTCAATAATGTAAATCCAAATTTAACTGCATGAAGCTTTAGTGTGTGATATGGGCCCTCTAATATATTACAATAAATATAATTTAACATAATATAATATAATATAATATAACATAACTTATATTATGTAGTTTTAATCTTGTTTAAGTTGACACTTGGTTCTTTAGTAGAGGTTATAGATTGCATTAACAAATGTGACATGGCACTAAACTTTGAATGTGTAATTCCCCTAAATTCTTCAAGTCCATCCCTTGAAATACCCTATCATTACCCCTCACCATCATCATGTAGCCTACCTAGAATTTTTTTTCCACTTTTATATTATGTATAGCCTAACCTTTCCCCTCCACTTTACCAATACTCAATATTACTATGAAATATATTGTGCCTTCCTCACACATCATATTTTTATGTCATTTGATGGAACAAACCTCATGTTCTAACATGACCTCCATGGGAAATATCAAATTATATATGTTTTAATCATGTATTGGGTCATATTTAACAATTGAAAAATAAATTATATTATATATAATATTATATTTTATTTAATGTATTATAATATTGTAATAAATAATAAATTTGAATATATTACATTAATACTAGATTTTTATATAATATTTAATATCTAATATAATAATAAATTATTATTGTTACCATTTTATGAGACATGTTATAATTAGCAATCATTTTCCCAATA